>JAFMOC010000137.1:1872500-1930000 GCA_019802505.1 Corydoras sp. C115
ATCCTCTATTAGAGTCGCGGTAGGGTTCCCCATGCCCATCCAGGGGAGGACATCTCGGGCGCTGGGCAGATAGACCCAGGACAGGGCGCCAATATATATATTCTGTAGTATTTCTGTAGTATTTTACAGCTTTGAGAACGAAGGAACTAGAATCTAGCATCTGCTTATTGTAGAAATCAGTGCAAGTGCATCTTATCTTAATACACACAATGATAATGATGTATAAACACACAAAACACATTCATTCAAAACACTCCAGACACTGAATGTCACAAGCACCCATTTTATTGTGCTGAATAAGGCAGTGAATATCTATAAAGAGTTTTTTTTTTTAAACATATTTTCAACTGGCAAGCAATTTGAAGTGTAATTATAGACAGCAAATCTAGGTGAAATAGAAAAAGCCATAAATGTTAGAAAACATCTGAAGTTACATATTAGGATGAAGGAGGAGGCAAAGAATCTGCAACAACTCTCTCGGAAGCGAATGAATCTACATATGATTGCATAATTTTATTTTGTCCAGCCCCAGTGACAGAGAGGTGGAGATGAACATGTATACATACAGTATATATGAAACCATATGTTCTCCCTGGACTTGTGTTTACTGGATTTAAGCAGATATTAAGTTGAGTATTGAGGTAAATAAGGCCCTGTTGGAGGTAGTTGTGTAAATTCGATTGTACTAGAACATTATCGCAAAGTCAGCATTTGTAAGTCACCCACATCTGAAAGCATGTCAACAGTGACAGCTGTGAATATACATTCGAATAAACTGACGGAATATAAGCATCACGGAGACGTTAACAATATTCGTTTATAATTGTGCATGTATTTTAAGTGTAATGCAAATATCTGGCCAACATTAATGCAAACTCGTTTATTCATGATCTTCCGCTTAATGGGTTCCCATGCCCATCGGGTGATGGGTAGATACACCCTGGACAGGGTGCCAATCTATCATTGGGCACACTCACCCACACAGTATATGGGCCAATTTAGAGCCCTTGAATCCATATTTATGGACTGTGGGAGGAAACCCATGCGGACACGGGGAGAACATGGAAACTCCACCCAGATCGGGATTTGAACTCAGATCCCCAGCGTCGTGAGACCATTGTGCTAACCACTAAGCCACTTAGACATACGGGTAGCGATCGTACCTTAGATTTCATATGAAGTTCAACAATTTATAAACCCATCCTCTGACCTTTTTATAATTTTGCACGCAGCCAGATATCCACATCCACTTCCAGAACCCGAGGTTTGAATTAAAAGATATTAAAAATGTTTGTATTGTTTTGATCACTCAGAGTGTTGTTTGTCAGTGTGTATATTTGAGAGCATGTCCACAGCACCATTGGCTTTCCTTGAGGTTCTACCTCAGGCCTATTTAAGAATACCAGTACAAACAGTTCAATTGGTTTCCATCATGATCGACTGAAAAATGTGTCACATATTATTTAGTAAGCATTTCTGTATTACAAGAACAGCATATCATGTGTAAAGACACAAAATTCACTAATCAAGTATATTTTGATATCTACTACTTTTTTCCCCCAAAAACATATTCATAAATGCAATATACAAAACTAAAACATATATAATTTTGAACCTGAATAAGTATCAAGTTTTTTGTCGGCGGTCTCCTCCCCCAGGTAAATATAAATCTAATGTTAAATTTCTTGTTTGTAAAGCATGGATATTGTGCAGTCCTTGTTTTTCAGCACGCATCGTTTGACATTGCGCTGAAACAGACCAGGCAAAATCATTCATTTGTTTTAAGACAGGAGGTAGGTATTTGTCAATTGATTGTTAGTCCATTTTTTTATCTCTTTTTGAGGTACATATTTAAAGAGTACATATCTCAGAAGAAACCTAGACTAAACTATAAGAGGAAAAGAAAGAAGAAATATAACAGGAAAAGCCAAAAAATAAAATAAACCCAGCTATTCGCACGTAGGGTCATAAAAGTACTTGATCCTTAGAAACCATTGAGTAAATCAGTACAAAACATATATTCAAGTTACAAATGTAAAACCAAAGATTTGTGTTACATATGTCAGATAAATGAAAATGTTAAAATACGGAGACAAACAATAACAATAACAGTACATATTCCCTTAGCTGCTTACTGAGTTCACCACGGAACACAAACGCACCTCATATTTCAGTTATCACCTGCCTGACCCTCACAAATCATTTACAGAGCTTAGCTGTGCCATCACACCACATTATTACAGGCATCCGGAGAGGTTTTCTTCTTTTTAGATATTGGCACTTACTGCCTTCCCCTGCTGTTTAAAGAGTAGTTTATAGCAGCGTGTGTCTCACAAGCTAATTTGCTGGGTGAACAATTCAGAGGTAGCTTTGAAATGAGTGAGGAGATATTGCATGGGTGACGGTGCTGATGGGGGTCACACCCACGCACTCATCCAAGGTCACTGCGATTCACGTATTTCGTGGCTTGAGGTATAAGTGTGGTTTCGTTCCTGTGGTTTGTTTGATTTTTTTTTTGTTGTTTTGTTTTTGTTTTTTTGCTTCTTGAGGTTCGGTTTCATGAGTTAGATTTCAAAGACATATGTCCCTTTAAGTAAAATGATCAGATATGATTTTTTTTTTAAAGCTGTGTTGGAATAAAAAGAAAAGAAGAATGATGTTTATGTACAGATATGATGGTTAGGATGATGCAAATATGTTGAGTAGAGTGCTGTGTAATTGTTTTGGGGTACTGTGAAATGTTTTTCAGTTTTGCAGGATATGTATCTTGTTTTTAAACTCACCACCAAGGACAGTAGAGCAGAACATCTACAACATTTCACAAACGATTAGCTATTTTTGTAAAATGCAGTAAGATCAAGATTCCGTAATTAGTTTATTCTCTTAAACCTTCATTTAACTGACAAACTTATAAAACTAATTATATTTGTTGGAATTTTGTAGCTTTCAGCAAATGGTAAACGTATTGCCTGAAACACATCAAAAGCTGGGAAAACATTTAAATAAGATAAGAAAGGTTTATAAACCTTTAAATCACATTGTTTTGAATGGATTATTAATAACAGGTACCATTATCTTGCCTGTGCATGAAAGAAGCATTGACCCTGGTCCTCTGCTGCATCAAAATATGCAATATAAAATTTTCTCATTCAAAAAGAAAACAATAGAAATAAAGTCCAGGACTCTGGGTCTTTCAGGTTCATTTCAGATTGTCTTAATGATGGTAAAACTGGGAGGAGCAGCAAATTGAGTTAATGATGCCGCTAGTTATAGGAACAACAAATGTCAAGTACTCTGTGCCAAAGATGAAAGGAAAAATATAGACTATTATAAATGTTAGATGCAGTAGCTAGCATCGGCCATTGCATAGAGGTACATTGGCATTTTAGACATTTGCTTCCATGAAGACGACATCTCGTCCTGAGACATCCATTTTATTCTAGTAGTCCAATTCCAGACTTCATTGACAGACTTCATATGACATTGTTCAGAAATGTATGGGGCACCACAAGTGGATAATCAGACAGCAGTGAGCGCAGACTGTTAAGCAGCTGTTTTATATTAAGCCAGAATGGCAAACATTCCACTAAATTCAAATTAGACTTTTATTCCAAAATTACTGAAAATTAAGAAAGCCAAGGCCCAACATTTAAATTGCATTTCAGGCATCTACATTTGCTTGAATTTACAAAATACGATAATATAGGTTTTTTTAGTTGAATGAAAGGTCAAGAGAATGAACAAATTATGGATTTTTAAATCTATTTTCACTATTAGTATTATTATTATTATTACTAAGATTATTGTGATTATTATGAATAATTACTTGTTTATTTAAAAAAGGGGGCTTAAAGGGTCATTTTTGGAAAGAAGGCTAAATACAATACAATTTTTAAGGCAAACATATTAAAGCTTTATACATTTTTGGTGAAGACTGATGCATTTGCATTGGCCCTGAGTGACACTTTAAGGCCCATAAATGTTTTTACAAATTCTTACAAAATTTTGTTTTCAGTGAATATTTAAGAAAAATAATAATAAAAGAATAACATATTTTTAGAGATATACTTTTTAAAAACAGAATTATCATTGTAACCTGAATGTACTGTAGTTAGAAAAGTAAATGTTCTGTAGTTCATAAAATAGTTCTTGGTTTTGCCACTACACTTTTTTCATTTTCAAGTTCTTAAATTCGAAAGTGGCTTTTAAAGAAGGATACACACATGCCCGTTCATTTACAAGAATAATCCTGACCTCATCCTCAACTACTTCTAAATGTCACTTTGTTTAGAATGTCACACACATAAATTAAACTTTACAGGTCAGTAAAATATGAAATTATTTTTTTTCAATTTTAAAATCCAACAACAACGGGTAAAATCTTAAGATGGTATTCTGTCTTTGGTGGTGTGATTTAGATGTGAAGTACTTTTGTATATTGCTGTTTTCGGTATGTGATGAGGTCACAAAATGCCACACACCAAAGAGCAGTGACATGGGTTAAGTTTCTATGATCTAAAGCAACCTATTTTTGCAATACTACTGAGAAAGGCATTTTGTGTGTGTGTCTGTGTGTGTGTGTGTGTGTGTGTGTGTGTGTGTATGTGTGTGTGCATGAACGTCAGTTATACATCGCATTGTAGGAACTAAAACCTGTTTCCACACTCACACTGTGGGGACCTCATGTAATCTGTGCGGACCAAAAGTTGGGGCCACCCACAATGCGAGTGATTACATTTTAAATTAAAGAAATGTTGTATTGTTAAGTTTAGGTTATGGTTAGGGTTAGGGTAGTAGTATCTATGGTTAAGCTTCAAATAATTGCTATAAAAACGAATGTAAGTCTATGTAAAGTCCTTACAATGCCTGAAAACAAATATGTGTTAATGTGTGTGTGTGTGTGTGTGTGTGTGTGTGTGTGTTAAGACTGCAGCAGCAGCAGCAGCACATACCATGTGTCTAACCCCTGCACCTGTGTTACAGCAGTTTGGGATGGGGAGAAAACAGAATAGTTATCTACATGACAGCTGATATTTTGATGTAGTTGCTGCTGCTTGTTTCCCCAAGTGTTCATACTTTGAGGTTTTGTGTGTGATGATACCAAAAAAAAAAAAAAAAAAAAAAAAAAAAAAAGTAAAACAAAAGTAAAACAAACCGATAACACAAAAGCAACAAAACAAAATAATAAATCTGATAAATCAAAGTGGAAACTCAACAATAAGTGGTCAAGGCAGTCTTTTCCCTTGGAAAGAGCTGACAGCTGATGAGGTAGAGGTAAAATGTTGTGGCTGTTTAGTCTTCCTCAGACGAGCCCTCTTCCTCCTCCTCTTCCTGCGAGACACAAAATTAATCTTTTGTTAGCCTCTGATATAGCAACCTACATCAGTCCATGGTAGATTTTATGGGACTTTATGGGTGTTTGAAAAAAGTACATACCTGAGCAGGCTTTTCTTGGACCACTTGCTGTGGCTAGAAAACACACAAAAATCATTTGTTTTATTATTACTATAAGAATTTAATATTGTTTTATTTATCAATATATTCAAATGTATATTATCGTAAGTTCTTATAAATTTAATCTTTTTGTGGAGCCAGTTATGTATTTTTTGTGTTATATTTTTTCAATCAAAGCATGTCACCACTCAAAAAATATTACAATTAAGCAAAATTTGGCAGCAGGACCTTAACACCTTGCACAAATGAGGCTGAATAAAGCCTAAACTGTGTCTTACTTGAGTTTCATCACACCCACTATCACTGCCACCCCACAGGAAGAGTCTCTAAGACCCCCCTAGACAGCTGAGATTTTGTCTCTCCAAGTTGCAAAAAAAACGTCAGTCCCCTGTGTTTGCAAACCAGTTATTACACACACACACACACACACACACACACACACACAAATACTCTCTGCCAGATTGTTGGGAACAGCTGGTGTATTTAGTGCCAGTTCCTGCTGGAATGCCAGCAGACTATAACACAGTAAATGTCAACACCGGATGGACCTTGGAGAAAACTGTGTACAGAGATAAAGAAAAAGTTTGGAAGTAATGAGGCAGACAGGTGCCTTCCAACAACTGTCAATAAAAATCGGATCATATGGCAAGACAGCCAAACATAATGTACTAATAAAATAAAGTGTCAAGCGTTGCTAAATTTACATTGAAAGAAGAGGACGTGTATAATTGTGAATAAATCACATATAGATTGGCACCCTGTCGTGGGAGCCGCCAAACGTTCTCCTCCAGAGGGGCATGGGGAACCTCGCCCCTGCGACTCTAGTAGCGGATTAAGCGGAAGATAATGAATGAATACATCAATGAACGTGAAATGTTATTTAAAAAAGTGGAAAACTGTCATTTTCTAAATATTCCGTGGTTGTATAGTGTCCACATCTCACAACACTTTACAATACAAACATTTTACTATACAATTTTCAGGCATTTAAAACAATCTTGCAGAATGTTCTGCTCTGGTTCACTGCTTTAGAACAAGGCTTTAACAGAGCCAATAAACATGAACATGTAGTGAGTCGTTTTATAATAAGAGACACTGTACATTTAACCGTCTTATGTAAGCCATTAAAAGTGTTGATGTTTTTTTACTTTATACGCCATTTGATCGTTGCAAAAGCAAACTTTAATTTGTCTCTTTCCCATCGTTGATTATGGAATGTAGCTCAGAACAAACACTATTTGAAACTAGAGCTCTATAGGTAGAGAGGCCCCCATTTTCTATGGCTCAGACCAGTCCCTCCGCCTCTTTTTCATTTCCCCCATCTGCACAAAAGGGAAAATCTCAGCATTGTCTTTCACAGGACTGAATCTCCACTTTGAAGTTGCTTGGAGCTGACACTCTGTGCCTTGTTTGAGACATGGGCCAGGTCAGACTGGGGTCTAGTGACCTCAGGGCCCCCACAGGCTACCCACACACGTACGCTGTGTGCGGCCAATGGTAAATGGAACCAAATACATGTTCCCAATGAAGCAAGCGATTGGCAGAAGGCATCCCATCAGTTCTGAAATCTAACCCTGGAAATAAATGCACCATATCCCTGCTCTCCCCTTTCTGCCACACAGGTTTTAAAAATCCCCAATAAATTTGTAATAAAAAACCTAATTCAGTTTCAATTGTAGGCAGACAGGTTCATTACATAAACCCTGTGTATTAACAGAAATAAGTTGAGGGTATCCCCACCACCACTGTTTTTCTAAAACTCATTTTGAAATTGATTTACCCTCTGGAGTGAATTCGAGTCCTAATTTCCAGTAGGATCACTTCAGAGAGACAAACAAGGAAAGACTGGTCAATAAATGTCGAACGATGTTATGGTAAAAAGACCTTTCCATTTAACGGCTCCACACCACCCACTGACTGATAATGGGGCTCGCTGTTTAACTGGAGGAAACCAGGTTCGCTGATCAAAGAAAAATAATGTGTGGGAGACAAAAGCTAATTATCTGGTGAGAAAGAGCATTCCTGTAGTTTATCAGGATTAAGTTGTGTTAAATGTTAATTTAACCCGAGTCATTTGGTAACACAGCACTAAGGTTTAATCATCATCAGACTCGTCTGCGTGCAGATAATCCATTAAATTAAACATTAAATCTCTTCAACAGTATATTTAGTCACAAACTGAAGTCTACAGCATTCGAAATAAATTATTTATATACTGTATTATTATTTATTATTTATATATTATTTATTTGAGTGTTAGTTGTTATGCGGTTTCATAGCAGGAGATTTGAAAATGACAAAATACTTAATAAAATGTTATTTTTTAATTATCGAGTTATCGAGTTTTGGATTGATTGTTTCGTTAAAGTGCTTTAAATATATGGCAACTACTGCAATAAGAAATATTTAATATAAATTTAATAAAAATTAGTTTTTAATTTTGTTCCAGTGGTGGCAGTGGCTGGTGGCACATTCACCTCACAGTGCTGGATCCAGGTTCGAATCCCAACCTGGGTGGAGATTTTATGTTCTCCCTGTGTCTGCATGGGTTTTCTCCAGGTTCTCCGGTTTGCTCCCACAGTCCAAAAACATGAATTAAAGGTAACATGGCTGCTCTAAATTGCCCCATCTAAATTGCCCATATATAGTGTGTGTGGTAGAGTGTGCCCAGTGATAGATTGGCAATCTGATTTGTTCACAATAATGCACACCCGCTCATGCCTTATTGCGTTAGTTACCACTGTAGGACCATATAAGCAGTACTACACATTTTCATTATATTTCAGTATTTTTCTAAGACTGAAACTGTACAGAGTGGTCAGTGAACTCTCTCGGTCATAGTGCATTGCTTTATAACATTGGTCAAGCACCCAGTTACTCTCAAACAGATTGGTTCACATGCCTTGCATGAAATATCACAGGAACAAATATAATGCCTTTATGACTCAGGTTCGAAAATGAATAAAAACCAAAAAAACAACACTACTGAAAATAATATCATATTATTTCATACTAATAAGTCTGAACTTGGGCATTTAATCCTGGTTGTACACCCCCCCCCCCTCCTATTAACATGTCCTTAGCCCTGTACATGAATATCAGTTATGCAATTTGCTCTTTCATAAAATGTAACAGAACACACAAGTGCTTTGCCTACACTTAATGTCTAGTCTACACCTTCGGCCCCTTTTTCAGTTCTGAAACCAGAGTCATTTTGTTAATCATTGGCACGATGGGTGTGGGCTTTTACCAGCAACAGTCTGTGAGGTGGTGCTTTGTTGGCAACAATACACTGCACACCTTCACTTTTGCTCTAGAACATGACGGAACCAGGACAGACCAGACCTCCTACTGCTTACTGAAACCGTTAAAGGGTCTTCCTCTCCCTGTGAAGTGGATGATTTCCACTACAGAATACCTTGGAAGTGATTCATAGCACTCGGTTTTCAAAGAATTTACGAGTCAATTCTTGTAAAATCTTGTCAGCTTTTTTTGTGTGTTCTAGGCAAATGCTTTTGGATATGTAACAACTCGCTGAAAATGCCGCTGCCTTGCAGAAATCCCGATTGCAGCTTGTTCTACTCACAATTCCCATTAATCATAGGGTCTTTGAAAACTGTTGCTTGCATGTATTCAAAGCTTGTCTATCTGTAAGGCTTAGAAAACGGTTGGACAGAAAGCAAAAGTATATGTTGAAAAGGTAATTAACTTGTAGTATTTTCAGACCCAAGTCCTGAAACGTATGCTGCATGCCCCATAGAAGAGAATGCTGGGATAGTACATAGCTTTACTTAAAACACAGCAGTGGAAAGACTGTCAGAACATGGCTTGTATGACAACTTATGCATGCCATGTTTCATGTACTTACATCTGCCAACTGTTGGAAACCCCCTTTACTGCTTCTGCAGTTTGGAACTGTTTGGACTTTAGTTTCTGATTGGTTTTAAGAATTATGGAATGTTTCAATTCATGCAAAAAAATTATATTCTCATATTGGAATTTCTCAGATGATTTTTTTGTTTTGTTTTTTAGGTGTTTTGGGAATTTTCAGCTATATCATCTCTTTAACAAATACCTGTTGTAAAAAAAAAAAGGGGGGGAGGCGCAGCATCAAATAACAATCAGGTTTGATGAATTTACAGTGTAGATGGTTTTCTGCATAGGTTCTGACTTGTAATGTTCTCATTTGTAAGTCACTTTGGATAAAAGCGTCTGCTAGATGACTAAATGTAAATCATCTAATAAGCAAAACTTCAGTCAAAAGATAAGCTGTAATACAAACCCCAGTGTACATTTTGGGTTTTACGTTGTTTTTCTAAGAACTTTAAGACTTTCATTTGCGTGCCACCATATTACTGAACATCATCAAAGATGCCAATTTGCTTGTATTATCTTGTATTATTTGGTTTCGATTCAAGCCAACATGCTCCTTTCCTAAAGATATGCAACAATGAGTTTTATGTCCCATTAATATCTGTTTGATGTCGAAACAAGCATGACTTATTCATCCCAAATCTACAAATCCAGTGCCGTTTTAACAGTTATTTAAAGACCACACAACCTTTTCATTTTACCTTGCTAGTAAAACAAAGAAGGATGTCTAGAGCACGAACGTGCATCTTATGTTCGCTCTAACCTTAAACTCTGAACACATGGTTTGCGTTTGCACAAAAAGCCATTTTTTGAACACGGTCTCCCTCCTAGGGGTTGCTGACAAAAATTCCACAAAGACAGGAAAAATTAAAAAAAAAAAAAAAAAAAAAAAAACACTGCCTGATTTGATGAGGCAAACCTATCCAGGGACTCCCTCATTCAAGGCAGACCCCACAGACAAGCCACCCAGTATCAGTACCCCTCCCCACATCCACCGCTTGTTAGAATAAAGACCACATGTTCTGTTCAACTGGAGGTGGAAGTAAGAAAAAGGAGCTAGACATCTCCTGGGTTTATGGGTGGCACAGCTTCAGCTTTGTGATTTCTCCAGGAATGCCTCCACTATTTCGCCTGATCCTAAAAAGATTGTACAGCCCGAGCCCTCAGGTCCTCCCTAGCCAACCAAGTCCTCCACCCTGCGTTCCTCTCTTCTCAGTCTCCTAATCGACCACCCTCCCCTACCTAACAGTGCAATGAATGGCACCTATCAGAGCTGAGCTAAACCCCACGATTAGGGGGAATTTGCCGAAGGGCCCATTGTAGAGGAGAAAAATGTCTGCCAGAGCAAGGAATGTGGAAAATTCCTGGCAGGACAAGCAGCCTTTTGTTAAAGAGGGGTTTTTTTTCAAGAAGGGGCTGTTCTGGAGGGAAAGAAAGGCGCAAATTGGATCTGCTCTGTTTAGGAACCTCTGCTGTTTGAAGTGAAATCAGTTCCCAGAGTTTCTCAAAGGAGAGAGGTGCTGGGCAGCTCTATAAAATTTCTTGTTGTGAAGGTCCAAATTAAAAAATAAATATCTTTTTTAAACCTGTTGCATTCGACCTAGAGAAATAATGTTTAAATGTAAAGAGTGTAATCTCCCCCCTCTCTCTTCATAATTACCCACAGTTTTTTAGAGACAGTCTATGCACATACACATATTATAATAAACCTAATGTATTTCTTGGATCCATAGGATGCAATTGTGGTTTTGTTCAGGGATAGTAGTTCAGTGGGAAAAAATCTGTAAAGAGTAGTCAACCCTGCCTGTAAAGCTAAATGGTACAGATGGTGTGGATTAACCTGTTCTTTAAAACAACTCCACTGTAGAGCCTGTTCGCCAACAGAGAACTGACTGATGCTGCTACCAGAGCTGCTGCTTATTACGAATGAAGTTACACTTTAAAAACCTTGCAAAAGAGTTCTTAACCAAATCATCTGAATCCAGCTGTTAATCTGCAATTAGTTTTCTTGATGGCAGTAGAATGCTAGAAAAGGTATATTCCAGAACAAGAGCTTATTATTTTGGTTATCTAATGATTTAGAATGCTTACAGTTCCAATTTTGTACATTATATTTTTTATCATTTTGGATGATAGGATAATATAATTTTAGCCATTTACCAAAGTTACATACGTTTTATGCCAAAGTCCAGCTATTGCTCTATTCACTAATCACTACATATCCATCCATCCATCCATTATCTTCCGCTTTATCCTATATTAGGGTCGCGGGGGGTTCCCCATGCCCATCCAGGGGAGAACGTTTCGGACGCAGGGCAGATACACCCAGGACAGGGCGCCAATCCATCGCTGGGCACACACTCACTCACACAGACACGCACACATACACACTCTATAGGGGGAAATTTGGAGAACTCAATTGACTTGATCCATGTTTTTGGACTATGGGAGTAAACCGGAGAACCAGGAGGAAACCCACGCGGACACGGGGAGAACATGGAAACTCCACCCAGATGGGGATTCAAACCGGGAATCCCTAGTGCTGAGAGGAGAACATGCTAACCACTAAGCCACCGTGCCACCCTCACTACATATCATTTACTAAAAATAAAAAAAAAGGTGGTGGCACGGTAGCTTAGTGATTAGCATGTTCACCTACATTACACGTACATTTGGTCATTTAGCAGACGGTTTTATCCAAAGCGACTTACAAAGTGAGCACAGGGTTAATCACAACATCCCTGGAGCAATGAGGGTTAAGGGTCTTGCTCAAGGACCCACATTGGTAACTTCAGTGGACCTGGGATTTGAACCCCCAACCTTCAGATTGATAGCCCAACACCCTAACCACTGAGCTACCGTGCCAGTAACTGGGGGTTCAGTTTCAAATTCCAATCTGAGTGGAGTTTTCATGTTCTCCCTGTGTTTGTGTAGGTTCCTCCAAGGTTCTCCAGGTTCCTCCCACAGTCCAAAACATGGATTCAAGGTGTATTGGCTGCTCTAAATTGCCCCTATATAATTGTGTGTGTGCCTGTGTGAGTGAGTGTGTACCCAGCGTTAGATTGGTGCCCTGTCCTATGTGCCTGAAACATACTACACTGGATGGGCATGATTGGGAGGGTCCCCCCTGTGACCCCAATCCCTAGTAAAGGATTAAGAAGGAGTTAATGTGTACTGTACATTACAGCGTACTGTACTTCTTTCTGAAATGATGTTGTTACCTGGCAGCTGGACTCCTGAATATTATGTAAACATAGGGTCACTGAGGCAGACAAAGAAGGAGGCCTTACATGTAATTAAATAAATCTGTGACTGGACAGTTTCCAGTCCAAAAAGTGTCACTGAGATGTGCATAAACTCTGGCAACTCTGCCATATCTGATGCACTGTACACAACACCAGCGCAATAGACAGTTAAACACCACCCCATCAATGTACAAGTATCAACAAACACCCAAATTATATCTGCTCTGTGGGGGTCCTGTGGGAGTCCTGATCATCATGGAACTGAGTAAATGGGACTAACAAAATATGTAGAAAAACAACAGCTTGTAATATTAGAAACAAGGTGCATCTATATGGTAAAGGAGGTAGGTTTAATAATGTGGCCAGTGAGTGTTTACACTATTGAACCAAAAATCCACTATTTGCATACAAATAAAAACCACCACATACATATAGCAACAAATGTATGTCCATTAGGGATCACAGTGTGGACACAAGGTGTCTAAATGTCCATTGTGTATTGGACAATTGAATTAATCACTGGTCCGAATGTAATACTAGTCTAAAGAGGTTCCCATATACATTTTCAAAGGATTCAAAGGTGTTTTAACAGAATTATATACTTTCGTCCAAATCAATACCTTGTCACAACCATGAACTTGCAATGCTCATTATAACTTGTCTTTTTAAATACATAATAATGCTTTATTTTAGTTATTACATTTGCATGGAAACATTTCAGACAGTCTGAAAGCCATCAGAGACGACGGCATTCCCGACTGCAGCCCTGTGTCGGCCCAGCCTGCCCCTGAACAGGAAACAGAAGCAGCACATGTGGGGCCTAAGCTTGATGGAGGCCTTGGCTTGTGTAGAGGCCTCACCATCAATAACACGGGCTGCATACCTTTCCTTGCCCTTACAAACACAATTGTACCCCCAACCCCCATGAATATCTTTCACTTCATCAGTTACTCTTTCTCATGTCAACACCCCTGTGAAAGCTAGTTATACGGCGTAATTAGGTGAGTGCTTTCATGTTGGTTGCAGATAAGACTTCTGTAGACTATTTTGTAAGATATGGTAGAATAACCTAGTGGTTGACCAATGGTATGGATTTAACCGACTTTCTGTTTGACCTCTTTTTAGAGTGCCAGGTATAATGACAGAGAGGTTTACCTTTTTGAGATTAAAGCAGGAGCCTTACAGCTTATGAGGTCATTGTTCAAGGTATGAGATCAAACCTAAATATACCTTTAATAAGGAAAAAATTGATGATATAGTCAAAGTATATAAAGTATGTATAAAGCAAGTCAAAGTATAATAAACCAATGTAATTTAAAGATAAATGAAATGATTTTCTTACATAAATTGTCCTGTTTTAACGCTATCATTTAAGCTTATAATAAACAAGATTGCTCATATGATTTAATAATAATAATAATAATAATAATAATAATAATAAAAATCCATCCATTATCTTTATCCTCTACTAGGGTCGCGGGGTGGGGTTCCCCATGCCCATCCATGGGCAGATACACCAATCTATGACAGGACGCCAATCCATCGCTGGTAATAATAAAAATGTAGGGTAAATTTAGACTTGAAACCAGATTGTGATAATGATCAGGTGTGATAAAACTATACAGTAGGAATCTAACTACTGACTTGTCGTTAACCAGAGACTTGTGTCTCATTTGTAAGTCTCTTTGGATAAATGCATCTGCTAAATGACTGAATATAAATCAGAAAAATGGAAAAATCAGTTTCAAAGTTTCTTTTTCTTACAGGTCACATGTTCAACTTTTTCTTGGGTATTTTGTCTAGTTTTGCAGCAAACTGTATGAAGTTACAAACTGAAATAGGATATTGTGGTTTAACAATAAGCATGTGTAACTCCACACAATCTTTTGTTAACGTCTGATTGTTTACAGGTTAAACAACAGAGATTCTTTACTTGAAGTGCAAATAAGAGTAAGTGCACATGGAGTCATACTGACTCACAAACATTCTGCTGCGACAGTGAATCCCCTTAATCATGTACCTTACAAATGCTTTATATATGTTCACAAATATATACACACACACACACACACACACACACACACACACACACACACACACACACACACACATATATATATATATATATATATATATATATATATGTATAAGAAAGGTCAAAAACTTTTCACACTTTAGCAAAGTGGTTTTTAAACTCCCCCCACCACAATTCTAGACTTGGATGAATCCCAATCCCGTTCATCTTCACCACCCTTCTTCCTCCTCCCTACTGCCGGACTCTCCCTCCTGTTTCGCTGAGCTCCAATTCCGCTTCTTACCACCTGCCAACAGTGTTTGTCTCATAGCCAAGAGCAGCACAGTCTTGTGTAGATGAGAGTACTTCCTCTACACCCCCATCCACCCACACCCCACGCCTCCCTGTTCATTCATTTACTCATTCCTCTGCCTTTTTCCTAAGCGTAGGGCACGGTGGCTTTCCAGTGTTCGGTTTTCACTGACTAATGTACCCCTGCAGATACCGAACTGGTGTTGACTTCATTTAAATAAAGCAGGAGGTCAAAGGGGTTTTAGGGCTGCATTGCATTTGCTATCCTGGCAGCTTGTCCTGGCATAATGCTATGGTGGCCTTGACAGAGTGACATCTATTGGTAATAAAATATAAGGCATGGATCTATAACAAGCTAAATTGCTATTCATTTACATTGGGGTTAAATGCACAGATTGTCTGCCAAGTGTTAAAACAAGTTTCAATTGAAAAAAAAAAACCTGTTGACAAAGATGGGTTCGAACTGCCCAGGAAAATAAATTCAATTGTAGTCCGGCTTGCTTGGTGTGGAACCAAAAGCATTAAATGCAATGGACACCAGCCAGCTGGCAGCATAAAAGGAGGGCTGCTCTGCACAACTGATTAATGATCGCTGTTCGAGGACAAAGATTTTCCCCCGATCTGCCAACTGTGGAGCCTGTCCACTTGGCATGGAGGACACTGTCCATCTCAGCACCTGTGCAGGATGCAGACTAGGAAAAGGAAGACGGAGACTGTAAATCAGGCCACTCGTCTGTTTAGGCCTGGACAGCCATCAGCACATGTGCTGAAACGGGTGACTTGTAAAATGTTCAGAAATGTCATCGGGACGATTTGAAATGTAAAGAGGTCACCATCTGTATCCTTCAGCGATATGCCGACCATGTAGTTCCAAAACATGAGAATGCTATTTACCAGACGGTAAAAAGGACAATTAATGCTGCACATTAAAATACATTGTTTATCAGATTGGGATCACATTTTATTATTGGTTTACATCTAATCAACTGACATAGAGGGCATCTATCGTTACAAATATAATGGATTATCTGTCACTCAAAAAGAACTAACCCAAAATATTAAGCCAGGACCTTCTTATATTAAAGTAACAGCGCTGCTAACTGCACCACCAGCAAGAGATACAGTAGCAGTCAAAAGTTTGGACACACCCCTTCTTACTCCATTGTTTCCTCCAATGACCATATTGATGCACTTTGTAGTTGTTCAATTACAGACTGTAGTCCATCTGTGTTCTCTGTTCTCTATTAATCAGGAGCATCACAGAACAGGTATCATTTGGGTGGTGGATTGTTTGTTGTCAGTTCTGCAGTGACACTAATGTAATGAGGGGGTGTTTAGTGCACTTTCATTGATTTAAACACCTCAGTGACACTGCTGGGATAGGAATAATACACCATCCAAATAATACCTGCTCTGTGGCGCTACTATTGGGGTCCTGACCATTAGAACCCAGAGTCAATTGGTACTATAGTCCCCAAACAGATGGACTACAGTCTGGAATGGTAGAACTACAAACTTACTACTTATCTTTACTGTAAGTGGATCTGAGAACATGGACAATAAGTGGAGCAATATGTATAGAGGGGTGTGTCCAAACTTTTGATTGGTACTGTACAGTTTCCTCAAATGTTGCTACAGTCTATAAGGCAGATTTATCACCCATCAGTACTAAGAAATGATTTCATAATGCATAATAATTTAAGAACTGTGTTTGTGATTTTATAACTACTATACAGTCTAAAATGTAGAATTAAAATTTGCAGCTATGTTTTAATTGGTTATGTTCTGCTGTGTGGTAGCAAAACGTAAATGTGCTGCATGGAAGCTATTTGAAAATTGAACTTTTCTTAACAATGTTCTATTAAAATTTGCCTAGATTATGCCAAAATCTCAAATCTCTTGATTTGCGCTCGGAAGTAGATATCGACAAGCACACACTTACGTTCTCTGTTGGTGGCCAGAACCATTTTCTTCCATTTACTATTGGGGGGGTGGTTAAGGATGGCTTATGTTGGTGTTGGTGGTGGTGGTGGTGGTGGGGAGGGTGAGACGAGGGAAAACATTCCAAAGGCCCCGTGTAGCCAAAAAGGATATGCTATAATTAGTTCCAGGAGAGCGAGTGGTAGCTGAATGAAGAAAGCTGGCTTGTGTATCCAGGAAAAGAATGGCAAGGCTCTTAACAAGTCCACGCTGTATGCGTGGAGGGAGCCATGTGACTATGGTGGAGCCTTGGCCATGCCAATTCATCGGTGACAAAATAAAGCTACCAAACAGATCATAACCCAGGCTTTGAAAGCCACACAAAGTCAGCCATACATGTGGACGGCCCTGCGAACACACAAATTCCCTCAGTCCATTCATAAAAAAGAGAGGGAAAGAAAACAAATTCGATGCTCTGCCCCTGACCGCACTGGTCGAGTTAATGGGCGACTCCTGGTGTGCGTCACAGCCCTTGGATAAACGAGAGCCATCTACAAAAGCAGTCCTTGGTGAGGACACTCAGGCTCTGATAGCACACCGCCTCTGACTCATTCTCATTTATAAACTGAGTTGATTACAGATGCCTCATGCTGCACAGCTCACTCTGTGTCACGGGATATTTTAGATTCTGCCACACAGCCCGTCTCACTGGTGGTTTTGCTTAGCATAAGGCAGGAGGATTTCGGACAGCATTTTTTTTTCATACATAGCAGCTGGAATCCCGGGACTAAGGCAGTGATTCATTAATTCAATAAGTCTGTCTATATATTGTTAGTCAATTAGCCACAACAATCGTAGCACTTTGGCCGGAGCAGGTCCAAGTCTAATTACAGGACACAGATGATGCTACCATATTTACATGACATTACAAATTAGTACTTTCGTCCATAACATGTCTACGATGTGATGAATCTGACCGTGGAAGGCCTGAAGCGTAAGCTGTTTTTATACTGACTGCACAGCAGAGTAAATACTAAAAAGGTCTCGTCATAACGCTGACTTTTTCTTTATAAACAGAGCCTAACAATCGTGGTGGGAGGATTGGTAAAACAAGTGTGTGTGTGTGTGTGTGTGTGTGTGTGTGTGTGGTAACACTTCTACAATTAGCTGTGTGACCTTAAATTTAATGTGTAAGAAGATATTTCATCTTTAACCAGGTATCTAACTGAACACTGAACCGAAGTTACCTAGTTAACATTATAATGCTTCAAAGTAAATTGTAGACGTTTGTCCAGATATAAAGAGTAAGACCATTCAAAAGTTTGGACACACCCCCTACTTGCTCCATCGTCTATTTCCTCCACTTATCATATAGATGGGCTTTGTAATTTTACAGTAATAGACTGTAGTCCATCGGTTTTCTCTGTTTCTGTTGAATTTGGGTGGTGGATTGTTTATTGTCAGGTCTGCAGTGACACTGATGTGGTGAGAGGGTGTTTAGCGCAGCAGTGATGCAGTAGTTTCATTTAAACACCTCAGTGACACTGCTGGGATAGGAAAAATGCACCAACCATTTATTATCTGCAATGTGGGGCTACTATTGGGGTTCTGACCATTAGAACAGAGTAAAGGGGACGTACACAGTATGTACTGTAGTCCACAAACAGATGGACCAAGACAAGCATATTTATAACTATATTGTCTTACTGGAAAAACCTATCAAGCATTCATTCATTCATCCATTATCTCCCGCTTTATCCTCTATTAGGGTCGCGGTGGGGTTCCCCATGCCCATCCAGGGGAGAACGTCTCGGGCGCTGGGAAGATACACCCAGGACAGGGCGCCAATCTATCGCTGGGCACACACTCACTCACACAAACACACTCTATATGGGGCAATTTGGAGAACTCAATTGACTTGATCCATGTTTTTGGACTGTGTGAGGAAACCGGAGAACCCGGAGGAAACCCACGCGGACACGGGGAGAACATGGAAACTCCACCCAGATGGGGATTCGAATCGAGAATCCCTAGTGCTGAGAGGCGAACGTGCTAACCACTAAGCCACTGTGCCGCCCCACCTATCAAGCAACATAAAAAAAAACCTTCGCATGATTTTAAATGTTATGTCCTTTACATTTTTGAAACCTAGTTATTAATTATTTGTACAAATCGACCAGATGCCAACTAGGCCGGCACAATACATTGCCTGAGCTCTGACATCACAGTGCACCCGTGCGACTGTTCCTTTGCAGGATGTTCTTGCTCTATTGTAGCTAGTTATGTATTCCATTCATAACAAGTCAAAATGACAATCAGGCCACCGTAAAAACATCGCGTCAATCCTGACAGGCTGCGGGTTCTTGTATATTAGAATAAAATATTTCTTCAAGCATGTGGATGTAAAGAGTGAGTTCTAGTCCATCACAGACAGCCTTGTAAGGGGTCATTCATTGTGAGGGTCGATTAGTTGAACCTATTATTACTAACCACTAACAAGATCAGGTTCTTATTGCTAAACATCTGAAAGAAGTTCAAATCAGCAAAGCCAACCTGCATTCAGCCTGCTTATACTGAACAACTTATTGCATGTGTGGAGGAATACTTTTATTTTATATTGGCTGTGTATTAGTACATTTGTGGATTAATCCCAGGTAGATAGACATATGTTCGCAAATATAAAAATGTATTTTCGGACTGTCACTAAGGATGTATAAATACGCATCTCATGTTTCTTAACATTGCTCCTTGCCCATTTTAACATGCTTTGGCAGAGCCCTGTTGCATTAATATTCTAATTATTCTTAATACTTTGTAATCAAACTTTTTCAATGCCATTGACTTGTTTTCATTCTTTCCACCACACATGTTTGAACAGAGTGATGGAAGGAGAAACAGATAATGGTGTGACGATAAAAAAAATATGACGCAGTTTTATTGCCCTGACGGTTCAAACGGCAGATCCTAAGAGGCAAAAATGCTTAGCACATGATTTTTAAGCAGCCAAACAAAAATCTCTATTCTGTGTTTGTCCAAGACACAGTGACATCAGTGTGTGGGTGGACAGAGCATGTGTGTGTCTAAGTAGGTGATAGACTGCGTAGGTGTGTGCAAGTAAAATAGCAGCGAAATCAGTGCAGTAAATGTGACCTTCTTTATCAGGCCAGTCCAAAGTGTTCAGTGTTCAGTGGTGGGTGACGTCAGCAGTTCAAGCTACTGTTATTCAAGCTTTACCACTGCTATTAATTCTGGTTCTGTAAAATAGCCGAGGTTGCAACTTTTGGGGACAGGTGATTTTTTGATAGCTTAATTAATTAAAAACGTGATCTTTATTACAGCAGAGTTTCCACACAGAAGGGAAACAGGTTCTGTGATTACAGGCTTTGATAGTAATGCAACTCTAAACTTGTAGTTAAAAGTTGTTTAAGTACACAAATAAAGTAACGTAGAATAATATTTGAGATATGATAATCTTGCCAACTAAGCAAACCTGCAGGATTGTGATAGCTCTGTGGTTTGGGTGTAGAACTTTAGTGTAGTCTAAATGGTAGGGGTTCAAGTCCACCAAAGGTGCCAACGTGGGTGCCTGAGCAAGGCCTTTAAACCTTATTGCTCCAAGGTGGCTGTATGAAGGAAGGCAGTTCCTGCACTCTGATCCTAACCATCAAGCCATTGTACTTCACATGCACGTCGCTTTGGATAAAAGCGTCTGCAACATGACATAATACAATATAATATTTGGGTTAATGTTTAATGGGGCACTGCATGCCCACATGGTTACCAGCATGCCATGCCCTGTAACAATTTGTATGCATTTTTTGGACTTTTGAACTTGTAGTGTTCTTGTAGTGTTCTCTTGTAGGGTTAAAATCCACTGTCTAGTAAAGCTGCCACTTAAACAAGGCTCTGATTGCTCAGTGGGTGCTATATATTGACTAAAACAGCCAGTGGGCGGGTGTCTGATAACATATACAACAGTATACATAGTATGTTATAAAATCTAAAAGTTGCTCATGAAAAATTGTTAGTATAATTTTGCATTCATACATAGATTCTCTCTCACATCAGCATGTCTACACAGACAGTTTCCATAGAGATCTGACCTGTGTTTTAAAGGTCATATTCACTTATTCTTTTTGGATATGTGATCAAATATATTAATAAGGGTGGTACATTCTACAATAGAATAAATATTTGATATTCAGTTTAAGATCCTTTATTAAACTTATTAAATGTCACAACAATGTATTTAATTATCAGCTGAAACAGGCTTTTGTTTTTTTGTTTTTTTTCAGAGCAAAGAGAGATATATCTCTCACTTTGGTCTTCTGGTCAGACCCCTTCGCTAAAACTGTGTTGTGCTCAGATCTAGTCTTTACATCCTCTGGAGAAAATCTCTTGACTTAAACATCAATCAGATAATTTTTGGCAAGTGTGGTTTGAGAGTATTTCGGGATTTTTTAATGCTCTACTCATTCTTTTCTTTTTCTTTTTTTATACTATATCTATATATATGCAACTGTTATGTATTTGTGCCATGTTTACATTTACATGGACTCAGACGCATTTATCAGACGCTTTTATTCAAAGCGACTTAATGGGAGTAGTTAATTAAAAACTGCTATATTTTATTACAATCAAACCTGGGCTTCTAGATTTTTATTTTTTATTTTCTTTCATAGCAAGTGCTTGTGCAAGAGATGTGTTTTGAGATGTTCCTTAAAATATAACTTATGGCTTACAGACAGTGCTGGGAATATGGTTCCACCATGTTTAAGTGCAACATCATTTAAAGTAAAAAAATATATAATAAATAAAAAGACTGAGGGGGAAAGCACTAAAAACACAATAAAACTAATAAAACACAATAAAACAATAAAAATTTTTTAAAAAAACCTCTGTTGTTTAGAAGCAAATTAGTAACTAACTACTTAAATACTGCTTCCACCCAAGTGGTCACCCCTGTGGATACTGGGTCTATACCCCACAACAGATTATCTGGTCATTATTTATAGTAACAGTAAAAAAAAAAAAAAAAAAAGTAAAAGGCAAATAAGTGTATGTCTTTTGGATTGCCTTAAAACTGTATTTTGTGACCCTAAAAAAAGTGTATAAGCATACAATGGTATGACAAGTTCCAATCTAACACACTATAAAACCCCATCAACTAAAGCACACAGAGTGGAGGAGAGAGTGCAACAAAAAGATCGCTTTCCCTCATATCTTTTGAGAATTTTCCTGGAGGTTTGTTTTACTGCTGCTGCTTTCCCCGGGATATCAATCAAAAGTGTCACTTACGAGCTGATAAACACAGGTTTTTAAGCCGTCTATGGAATTATTAAAGTGAAGCTGTAGTCTGTGTGAAGTCTAAACATTTTCTTTAACTGATAATACAAACGTTTGCACAGTCTTTTTAAGTACAAGCTGCCGAGCGAGCAAGCAGTGGCACGGCTGAGTAGAATGCCTGTAGCAGTTTCCCAGACACAGCCTTAAGCCTAGTGCTGGATTAAATTGCAGTGATTGATGGCAATTTCCCATTGATGAAAATCCTTTTAGTCCATGACTAGGCTTAATCCGGGCCCCTAAACATGCCTGAAATGCATTTAAACCTATATAATCAATATAGTAACCGATGTGCCGTTAAAGAGTCTATTATAGGCCATTTAACTGGAATATTCAGCAGGAAAAACATTATAATTACATTTGTGTTGAACATGCTGCTCTTAAATGCACTATTTTATCAATTCTCAAACCAAAGGAATTAAATAAGATGAAACAATTCGAAGTGACAGCTCAATTAGCATGAAGGCGTAAGGTTTGAAACACAGAAGAGAGAACATACCCATTTCCTTGGTCTTCCTCTTGGTCTTTTCTCCCCTGTGGATTCAGCTTTCTGTGAACATAGAATAATCAAATTAGTCCTGTAGATATCATTATCACATGGCAGCAGTAGTGGTTAGTATGTCCACCTCTCAGCACGGGGGATCCAGGTTCAAATCCCAATCTGGGGGATCCATGTTCACAGTGGGTTTCCAAAAACAAGGATTCAAGGTGATTTGGCTGCTCTAAATTGCTCCTATGTATAATTGTGTGTCTGTGTGAGTGAGTGTGTGCCCACTTTTTGATCGGCGCCCTGTCCTGGGTTTATCTGCTTTACTCAGGATCTCCACAGATCAGGTATTATTTGGGTGGTGGATGATTGCAGTGACATCATTATGTTTGTAGCGTGTGTTATGTCATTATGACTATGGAAGGCTCAGTCGGAAGGGTGTTTGGCTATCAATCTGAAGGTTGTGGGTTTAAATCCTAGGTCCAATGTAGACCCTTGAGCCTTTAACCCTCATTGTATCCACCGTGTGTTCTGACCCCGTCCATCTTTTTGGGACTTGTAAGATTAAAAAACGTCTGCTAAATGACCGAATGCCATAAGTAATGAGTGGATCATTAAACACCTCAGTGAGAGGTGCAAGACTAAAAATAATTCACCTGCTGAAATTGTGCAAGCATCAGTATTATGCTGACATCATCCTGAAGGGTTGATGAAGGTTAGGAGGATGACTAACACAAGCTGTGCAGCATCTGATGAAGTATTAACTCTGATTTCACATCTACGTGGTGGTGCAGTAAGGTAGATATGGACATGGACATCATAATTTAATACCCCAACAGGACTGCTTTGTCCGATTGAAATGGACCGGTGCAACATACATTAACACACCACCACCACCACGTCAGTGTCATGAATGTGAAACAACACTTGATTTGTGGTGATCCAGTGGGGCATCAGTGAAGAGTACTGAAGTCTTACTAACTATGATACAGAAGGACTACCAGTCTGCAACTATGGAACTCCAAACGGCATTTATAAGAGAAATGGACCTGATGGAATCATGACAAAACAATGAGTGTAGAAACAAAGAGGTGTCACTAATTGAGCAGCCAGTGAGGATGAACGACAGATTATTATCAGCAGATAATCTAGATAAGGATACAGTTACGTGCCTCAGGTCTTAATATGGAAAACTTAATAACAGCTGTGTATGTTATGAAAGAGCAGCTGGAGATTTGTCTTTTCGGGCTTCATGCTGAAGTATTGCAGAAATGCACCAACTCTACTGAGACAATATTTAAGTTTATTAAGACACCCAGCTGCGTTCATCAGCTCAGTGCCTCAACCAAGCAATGGCCTCTCAGCCAGCTCATCTAATTTTAAAGCCTTACACATGTCATATCAAATATTTTATATTAGTACTTTGGTAGAAGAACTTTGTTCTGGTGTGTAATCCTCATATTGGCGTGTTTTAAATATACAATCGTTTTCCATGATGTATTACAGTATGTCCTGCTCTTTTCATTCTATGGCCAACTCTGTCTGTCCTTACTCTGCTCTAGTTCTACATTTTTAATCAGGATATTTAGTGGTGTGTAAACAAATCCCCCAATCAATGATTCATGACTGCTTTTGCATATCTTGTTTGTCTGTTCTTACCGCCGCTGTCAAGCTTTATTTGCTCCTCTCTGACATAAAAAGGACGTCAGACAGGTGCAGTGTGCGCTAAGGGGAGTTAGGCTTGAATCTGTTGAATTTAATCTGGTTTTGTAACAAGTTCCAACGGTTTAGGATTTCAGTTTCACGGTAATATGGTCAATTACTGTTCTAGGGGAATCTGGAGCATTTGGGACCGATGTGTAAATGTGATGTTCAGTGTGTCATACTTCACCTCTGCCTGTCCATCTCTTCATTAATTGTTCATAAGCGTGTTTTATAAATATATACAGTGTGCTTAGATTAAGATCCCAATGTAATGTGATACCTCGGCCATGTTATGTTCATACATCAAGGTCATCATGCTTGCTAAGCCCCTTCCTATGGTATGAAAAGCCTCAATAGGAGTCACTCCTCTGTATACATTAGCCTCCAAGGCCACGGTCAGAGGGGCAAAGAGTGCGGCGGGACTTTTAGACTGAACACAAACACATCCAGTCATTAAATTTGTAGGATTTATTGATGATGATTCATTCGGATTGGGAGAGTAAACCTGGTTATAAAGGGGTTTTAGTCAAATGCCTTGTACCAAATATTCCATTTCCTTTCATCTCAGCAGCTCTTTCTGCCCAATGTTTATCATAACAATGCCAAATGAGATAAAACAGCTGAAAAGTTGTTGTCTCATTGGCCGATAAGTGCTGAGTGGTTCGATGTGGACACATACCTGCTTACAATAATGGATGAATACCAAGAAGAACTAACTTAGCTATCAGTGAGTGATCATCCCTACAGCAGATAAATGAGGAGGTCCACACTCCTCCTCTGGTTAAGGATTCAATGACATCGTAAAAGGTTCCAAATCAAGACTACATGTCCAAAAAGACAGTGGATTTGATCACAGGCCACACAGCTGATCCGAATGTGATTTTAAAGTGACGCAGAGTGCAGATGAATGATCTGCTTGCATGCACACAATTACTTTAATAAATATTAAAAAATTAATTTACTGCATTTTTACTGAATACAAATATTATTATAATGTGTGTGTGCGACAGGTAGGTATAACTATATGGGGACCAAAAACCTTTATACACAGTCACACTGTGTGGATTTCATGTAATTGTAAGTAGATTTAAATGGTTGGATGGTTATATTTATAGTTAGGAACATGTTATGGTTAATGTTAGAGTACTAGTATGGTACACTACTATGTTCAGGTTTGGGTAAGTCTCCATGAAATGAATGAAAGTCTATGTAATGACGTGTGTGCGCATGGGTCAGGTTTCATTGGTATTAACTTATTACCATTCACTTGTTTACAGAGGGAACCGATGTGGAGTTAATGGTTTTACAGTGAATTCAGACACACTGAGTGAAACCCAATGAGGAAATGAGTTTATGTGCCTACTTAAAGAGATACAGAGCAATAACCCGCCTCTCACCTTCTGTGCTGCCTTGGAAGGTCCCTTGTTCTTACTTCCTTTTGGACGTCCTCGCGGTCGTTTGGGGACAGGCTCACCTGTTGGTTCCTGAGGAGAAGAGGAGATAAAGACTGTCTATGAGCACCAGAAGCAAATACACTGTATATGCACTTTCACCCACTAACCCTGTTTATAAGCACTTTTAGCTTATTAGTGGTCTCCACTTCTTCACAATGATTGTGAGGGTCAAACAAGTCCATTTCAATGACAGTGCAATGTGTGGGATCTCAAATTTATAGCAGTTTAATTGGAAAATATAGTTTAATTGGATTTTGCATTTAAAAATACTGTACCAGCTAACTTGGGTGGGTATATCAATTCAAGTGCTTATGTGTGAAACAGCCCTAATGTGTGGCATAGCTTACACGATAATTAGCAATAGGCCAACTAATAGAGAAATCACGTGACCCAGACGTCTAGTCTATGATTAAGTAATTATTACAATAGGAATGCTGCTGAATTTAGCTTTATTGCTTTTCAACTGCAATTTTATTTTAAGGTTATTTTTTATTTATAAGCATAAGAGCCAAAACTATTGATTTGTTGATGAGTTCTGGTTTAAGTCCATTATACTCCCAAATCAATTTTTTTTTTATATAAATTGAAAATAATTAGGGTATATGAATCCTACTTAACTTTGTGGTTTGTTACTTAATGGTTGTCAGGGTGTAAGAACGAGCGGAAAGCCGACTGCCGCCGTGCTCTGTGCGCTCTTTCTGGAGGTGTAAACACGCGCGGAATCCCTGTCTCGTGGAAAACCGAATGCACACGCTGACATAATACATTTCCAACAAAAAAACAAAACAAAAAAACACCCCACGCAGATTTAAAGTGAGGAGGTTGAATCTGACGACGAGACGCGCAAACGCCGCATCGTGCGCTCTGCGGCTTTTGCGCGTAATAAGCGCAATAGGCGCAATAAGCTTTGGGGGTCGTGTCTCGGTCACAGGCTGCGTGAAATAGCCGTTAAAGAGGCGCGCAGGGTTTGTACACAATGCATTAGTGAATAAACGAGAGTGGGCTTGATTATGGCCATGCACCATTTACAACCGAAGCCGTTCAGACGCGCGGTTTGTTTGGATTCGGAGGCGATCGGCTGCATGAAGTCGTGCAGATCGGGGTGAGATCTGCAACTTTTTTTATTGTATTAAAACGTGGACAATACAGTGGACAATACAGGGAGCGCAAAACGTCTAAAAACAGAATAACACACCAATCTGCAACAAGCTCAACATAGAGAAAAATTTATAAAAGGCTATAATTAAAAAAAAATAAAGGCATGGCATGACTAGTATTCCGGATTAATATGTAGTTAGGTATTTAGGTAAGTTGTTTTATTATGGTTTGTGAGTGAGGGAGAGAGAGCGACAGTGCGTGCGAGAGGGGGAGAGTGTGTGTGTGTGTGTGTGTGTGAGAGAGAGAGAGAGAGGGAGAGAGAGAGAAAAGAAGCAAGTCGGTGACACTGACTGTCTGCGGCTTCCTGGGTCTGCCAGGTCCCCTCTTGGGAGGCTCGGCGGCCGGAGCGGGCTGCTCTTGGGACCCCGAGGCTTCGCCGGTTTCCTCACCGCGGGCGCTCATTGCGACTCGGGGCAATTTCCAAGTTCCTGCACCGTGGCCCTCACCGGACGTCCTGCTGCGGGATTACGGGGTGGGTGCAACGGGCTGCACTCTGCGCAAACTCAGGGAATAAGACTAATGATGCTGCTGATGGTCGTAGTAATAGTGATAATAATAGGAAAGCCGAGTTGAGTTGGCAATGCAGGAAGCGTCGCGTTCCTTAAAGGTGGAAAAAAAAGCGCGTCAAAAAACAAACAAACAAACCCAAAAAAAAAAAAAAAAAAGAAGAATCGGCGATCCCCACGATCCTGGCGGTGGCTCGAGAAACACGTGCTGCCCCGGTTGAGTATTTGGCAAGTGAAAAAAAAAAAAAAAAGAAGTCTCCTCTTTAGAAGCGAGTGGGGGTGGCTCTGGTCATAAAATAAGCCCGAGATCAATAAGAGCGTCGGTAGGGTCCGCGCGGGCGACTGCGAGCCATTTTCAGAGGCAGATCCGCGCGCGCTGCACTGGAGATCCGAAACCTGCAGGGATAGGCTGTGCGCGACGAGAGTGCAGCTCGCCTTTTAAATGCATCCCTTCACCCAGACGCACTAAGTTCCACCGAGCCGCCAGGGCTGAGGTATATATTATTATTATTATTTAAAAAAGAGCCAAAATCACGGGGCTTTTTTTTCCCCCGTGGGTGGATAATACGAGAAGGGAGGGGACACGAGAGGCGCAAAAGAGAGAGGGGGTGGTGGTGGTGGTGGTGGTGGGGGGGGGGGGGGGTGATGGGGGTGATGGAGGGGGGGGGGGTAAAGGAAAGGGGAAAAAGCGAGAATTGGATGCGTGCCATAGAAAACATGAGAAATTCTGCGCCGCTAAGAGGAGAGACCACGACGAGCCAAACTCACGTGTTCAGCACCATTCATGGCACTGGATGGCAGCCAGCGTTTTAACACTCGAGGCAGCGCTGCCGCTGGAGGAAGTTGCACGATCGAGCATTACTAAAGGTGAAATCGTTTCGCCAGCTTAATTAGGGGAATCACGGTGGCTTAGGGCTTAGCACGTTCGAATCCCCATCTGGGTGGAGTTTCCATGTTCTCCCCGCGTCTGCGTGGGTTTGCTCCGGGTTCGCCGGCTTCCTCCCACAGTCCAAAAACATGGATCAAGTCAATTGAGTTCGCCAAATTGCCCCATATAGAGTGTGTCTGTGTGAGTGAGTGAGTGCCCAGCGATGGATTGGCGCCCTGTCCTGGGTGTATCTGCCCGGCACCCGAGACGTTCTCCCCTGGATGGGCATGGGGAACCCCACCGCGATTCCCAGTTCGAATCCCCATCTGGGTGGAGTTTCCATGTTCTCCCCGTGTCTGCGTGGGCTTCCTCCGGGTTCTCCGGTTTCCTCCCACAGTCCAAAAACATGGATCAAGTCAATTGAGTTCGCCAAATTGCCCCATATAGAGTGTGTCTGTGTGAGTGAGTGAGTGAGTGTGTGCCCAGCGATGGATCGGCGCCCTGTCCTGGGTCTATCTGCCCAGCGCCCGAGACGTTCTCCCCTGGATGGGCATGGGGAACCCCACCGCGACCCTAATAGAGGATAAAGCGGGAGATAATAAATGAATGAAAAAAGTTAATTGAGTTCTCCAAATTGCCCCATATAAAGTGTGTCTGTGTGAGTAAGTGAGTGCCCAGTGATGGATTGGCGCCCTGTCCTGGATGTATCTGCCCAGCGGCCAAAACGTTCTCCCCTGGATGGGCATGGGGAACCCCACGGCGACCCTAATAGAGGATAAAGCGGGAGATAATGAATGAATAAAAATGAATGGCACGGTGGCTTAGTGGTTAGCACGTTCGCCTCTCAGCGCTAGGGATTCCTGGTTTGAATCCCCATCTGGGTGGAGTTTCCATGTTCTCTCCGTGTCTGCGTGGGTTTCCTCCGGGTTCGCCGGTTTCCTCCCACAATCCAAAAACATGGATCAAGTCAATTGAGTTCGCCAAATTGCCCCATATAGAGTGTGTCTGTGTGAGTGAGTGTGTGCCCAGTGATGGATTGGCGCCCTGTCCTGGGTATATCTGCCCAGCACCCGAGATGTTCTCCCCTGGATGGCCATGGGGAACCCCACCGCGACCCTAGTAGAGGATAAAGCGGGTGATAATGAATGAATGAATGAAGATTCAAGGCTTTATCATGATGTGCACAATAAAGAAATACGTTTCCCTGCATTGGGAAGAATGGATTTCTTACTTTGCCATCCACCCTGGATGAGTAAGACAAAAATAATAAAAAAAAGACAAAAGTAATAAAAATAAATAAATAAAATAAAATAATAATAATAAAGGCACGGTGGCTTAGTGGTTGGCACGTTCGCCTCTCAGCACTAGGAATTCCCGGTTCGAATCCCCATCTGGGTGGAGTTTCCATGTTCTCAGAAAACACACACACACAAACTCTATGTACATACTGTATTGGTGAGGTTATTTACATTGTACAAAGTCCTTATCCATCCATCCATTATGGGGGGGGGGGGTTCCCCATGTCCATTCAGGGGAGAACGTTTCGGGCGTTGGGCGGATACACCCAGGACTGGGTGCCAATCTATCGCTGGGCACACACTCTACATGGGGCAATTTGGAAGATTCAATTGACCTTGATTCATGTTTTTGGGCTGTTGGAGGAAACCGGAGAACCCGGAGGAAACCCATGCGGACACGGGGAGAACATGGAAACTCCACCCACATAGGGATTCCAACCGGGAATCCCAATCCCATGGCCAACCCCATGCCCATCCAGGTGAGAACGTTTTGGGCGCTGGGCAGATACACCACCAATCTATTGCTGGGCAGACACTCATTCACACAGACACACTCTATATGGGGCAATTTGGAGAATTCAATTGACCTTGAGCCATGTTCAATTGTTTTTGGACTGTGGGAGGAAAAAAACACCGACATGGGGAGAACATGGAAACTGCACCCAGTTTGGGATTCGAACAGGGAATCCCTAGTGCTGAGAGGAGAACATGCTAACCACTAAGCCACCGTTCCACCCTAATAGTAATAATAATAATAATAATAATAATATATAAAAACCAGAAAAACACACACACTTTGTGAGGTTATTTACATTGTGCCACATTATATGGCAACACTCCGATGAGAAGTGTAAGAATTTAGAGCAAAAATGCTGTTCATGAGTCTAATGGCCTTGGGGGTAAAACAAAAAGTGTTCTTTAATCTTCTAGTTTTGCATTTTACACTTCTGTACCTCCGGCCTGATGGTAGAAGTGTGAATCGTCCGTGTTGGGTGTGTGTTGGAGATCTTTGATGATGGAGGCAGCTCCTGTGTTCTCTGCATTGGTAAACGTTCTGCAGAGAGGTTTGCTTAAACCCAGTGACGTAAGCAAGAGGACCAGCCGCGCGTTCCTTCCAGGCTCTAAAATATGGAAAGGTCTTTTACGCACACGAGATAGTTCGATGATTGGGCTGGAAGTTCATATCAATTTGTTAATGATGAGAGAAAATGGCTTTGGGATGGCTGGACCACCGCGACAGGGCAGGGAGAACAGAGGCAGGACCTCCAGCAGTCGCCCGGCTTTGAAGCGACCCGCCCATCGGTGCGCGGCGAGATCAATTACACAAGAACAACAGGGCCGGAGAATGAAGTGCTTTACGTGGAGGCCCTTTCCCACGATCTGACCGAGCCTGCCTGACAACAGGGGCCACGGCAAGGTCCTCCCCTCCACGCTGAGCCACAAAATGGCTTTTGGAGAAGCAGGCAGCAAGTTTGAAGAGTGATGCAGGATGCATCGGGACTGCGACTTTATCTCGGAAAATAGTCCTAGGGGATAAGAAATCGATCCGCTCAAATAACGAGGTTGTTTATTCTAATAATAATAAAAAATAATAATTATCTGTTAGAATTTTGAAAGGTTCTTGACATTATATCTGGGAAGGAGTTGGGCTTGTTGACTTTGCATTCTCTCTGTGAAAGAAAGGGGATTCATTTGGCGCTGCTATTCAGTTCATTCATAAAAAAAAAAAAAAAAAAAAAAAAAAAAAAAAAAAAAAAACACCCCCCAGAAGGCGGACCAAGAAAGGAATTTCTCCGCGCGCTTCCTGAAGCCACGCCCCCGTAGACATTGAGGCGTCGTGGACGCAGGCCCATGAATCAGAGCCAATCAATAGTCAAAGTTAGAAAGCCTTGAGCAGATCGATTGAGATACTCGATACCTCGAGCAATCCGTTCACTGGATTTGATTGGACTTTTTGTTTTGTTGTGCATTATGACGTCACAACCAGGTGATCCATATATGCAAAATCCACAACCCCAAACTACAAACACATCCATGAGCTGCTTCACTGGAAAGCACTGGTTCATAAACATGTCCTATTTTTTTTATTGGTTGGCCAATGCAAATAGACATCCACTCTATTGCTTCTTAAATATCTGAAGTTACTTTCTTTCTGTATATCTTCCTAATCTGACCAATCAACATGAAGATAAAGTGGGGAGCGTTTGTAATTAATGGCTTCATTAAATCTGAGGGAGAGAGTGCAGAAGTTCCACTGCGTTCACCCCCTGCTACAACCCGGATCATTGGGAAATGAAGCTCTGGTTCGGTTTAAAATAAGTAAGGACATTCTTTCAAGCTGGACATAAATCCCCCTACCCCCTTTATGCAGGCGGCAGACTAACGGAGTGCTTAGGCCTAAACCTGAGGAAGCGTGTCCTCCATGGCACTCTAAAACAATTTTTGCAACCAACCACAGAGTCTCGCCCTGCCCGCTTAAGAGTGGATCATAAGGCAACCGCAAAATCGGAACGCAATATGTTCCAATCCCATCCCGCAGATTGTTTTGCATTTAATTAACTTTTTAAACAAGGTCAGAAGAACACAACCTTTGCACTTGGCTTTTCCTTGGCCCCTTTTTTGTGTAGGAAATTAGCTAATTAAATATAGACTTTGAAGAGTCAAGCAAATGCATCCAGATGGTTGGTCAGACGTTGGGTTTGGGTGGGGGAAGTGGCATTTAACTCCACTGACCACAGTGGCGCTTTCTGTGTAGTAAAAACAAGGGAATGGATTATCTAGGGTCAGTTGCGACGTTGGTCGAGGGGAGGTGCGGAAGGTCTCCCGACGTTTTTTTTGACGGATGGGACAAATTATTATTAATTTGTCATTCTGAGCAGGTTTTTCCAGTTGACTCCTTTATGAGACACCTGCCACAGGTTGATGTGGCGATACATTTTAAATGCTTTGAGTCACTTGCCAAATAGGGATGGGCAGGTGAAGTGCACACCAAGTCACTCGAGCTCATTCTGGTAGTCATTGTGGAAAATACTGCAGAATATGCTGTAGTAAAGTCAGCAAGCCATCAGTCATTCACAAGCACATAAATGTCTGCAATATCTGGTACGAGATCTTGACAGATTTTTAATATAGGGTGGCACAGTGGCGTAGTGCATCGGTTCCCAACTGGTGGGTGGATGCACTGTTCTTAGACCGCTTGTAAAAAAAATAAATAAATAAAATTATTTATGCTTATCTGATTGTGTACTCGTTTTTTATCTGAAAAAAAAAAGAGACAGAGAGAGGTACAAGTTAGGCATGCGCAGCTTTCTTGTTGCCATAGTAACCACTATTTCTTTGCCAGATATCCTATTTAAATTAAAATAAAAAATTATAATGATGTTCAGAGGAAAGATGCAAATATAATGAAATGTGGATTTTCATTAATTAAAAAACATTGAAACCGCTTGGGTTTCCTCTCACAGTTCAAAAACATGGATTCTAGGTAAACTGCCGCTCTGAATTGCCCCTATATAGTATGTGTGTGTATTATATATACTGTATATATATATATATATATATATATATATATATATATATATATATATATGTATATATATATATGGGTATATACATATATATATATATGCCCACCGATATATTGGCACCCCGTCCTGGTTGTATCTGCCTTCCCCCTGAAACGTTCTGCCCTGGATGGGCATGGGAACCCCCTCACGAGGATCAAGTGAAAGATAATGAATGAATGGAAGGATGTTTAATATGCTTCCAAAAAAAATTCATTTTATTTAATAACAAAATCATATATTAAAGTATATAGCAAGTCCACTGTGCCTTTTTCATAAGATAGTTCGATCCGATTTCAGTCTGTAAACTGGAATGTGAACGCAGAACACATTCCTAAATTCACTTAAAACAGACCTTCGTAAATTAAGCTGTAAATCTGTGTGATTCATCCCTTCAATGATGGGATTACATTTTGAGAGGCAAGAACTTGTAGTTATGCGTTTACTCATCGAGTCACATGGGTCTAATTACACAAAGATTCCACAAAACGTTAAAGAACCGCTCTTCTGTTTTAATAGCTTCCAAGTCGGTTGGTTTCTGTTTTTTTTTTTTTTTTTTCATTCATTCATACATTCATTCATTCATTATCTTCCGCTTTTTCCTATATTAGGGTCGCGGGGGGGTTGCCTATCCAGGGGAGAACGTCTTGGGCGCTGGGCAGATACACCCAGGACAGGGCGCCAATCCATCGCTGGGCACACACTCACTCACACAGACACGCACATAAACACACTCTATATGGGGCAATTTGGAGAACTCAATTGACTTGATCCATGTTTTTGGACTGTGGGAGGAAACCGGAGAATCCGGAGGAAACCCACGCGGACACGGGGAGAACATGGAAACTCCACCCAGATGGTGATTCGAACTGGGAATCCCTAGCGCTGAGAGGAGAACATGCCAACCACTAAGCCACCATGCCGCCCTGTTTTTTTTTTTTTTTTTTTTTTTTTTTTTTTTTTTTAACTTACAGTGAAGGTATCAAAAGTCTAAATATTAAATATTAAAGCTGATAATGGCCCTTTTCACACAGATGTGGTTTACACATTTAGAAAATGGAATTTAAAGACACTTAGTAGAGTATTATTCTTTTTGGACTACTTGGAGAACCGGGAGGTTCAGATGAAGCTAGAGGACCCAGTTGGACAGGTGATGCTAGCAGACCACTTATTAGTTTAAGGAAGTTAAAGTGCAGTAGGGCATGTTGGGGGAATCTCCTGGCCAGGTGAGGGGGCAGGCAACAGGTATAATTAAGCCGATATCAGTCTTGTCAGCTCAGTCCATATCTCATGTTTACCGAGAGTGTTTGCTCTGCTGATATGGACCTCTCTGAAGTGGGGGGTGGGCTCATGGCCTCAGGTTCATACCACAATGGCATTGATTGATTGCAGTGTTTGGAATAGAGATGCCTAACCAATATTTATTATTACACAAAGTGGAATATACAAAAAGATACTGGAGTAAGGAACAAAACTCAGTGAGAACATTAACATGTACAATACAGACATCATTTTTAAACTCACACATGCAGTGTGTGTTCTCCACATTAGAAGAGAATCTCAGTGTGCATTCAAACATTGACTTAAGTCATAAATTTATCATTTCAGTCATTAACCCCTGTTTATCTCAATCATTTTTGTTTTTTTAAAGCAGATTGTATACAGTTTTTTATTAAAAGCATATTCTGTCATTTTGAGACCTGGCTCTTAGACATTACATCCATCAATCCATTATCTTCCGCTTCCAATATTAGGGTCGTGGGGGGGTTGCCCATCCAGGGGAGAACGTTTCGGGCGCTGGGCGGATACACCCAGGACAGGGCGCCGATCTATCACTGGGAACATACTCACTAGACAGACACTCACACAGACACACTCTATATGGGGCAATTTGGAGAACTCAGTTGACTTGATCCATGTTTTTGGACTGTGGGAGGAAACCGGAGAACCCGGAGGAAACCCACGCCGACACGGGGAGAACATAGAAACTCCACCCAGATTGGGATTCAAACCGGGAATCCCTAGTGCTGAGAGGAGAACATGCTAACCACTAAGCCACCGTGACGCTTAGACATTACATAACATAATAAAAATAGCCTTTTAATGGAAGTTAGTGACAGAATATATTTATCGAATGAAAAAGCAACACTGAAGTGCTTATTATTAAACTAAGTATTACTGTCTCTCTAAAAATATATATACACATTCATTTATATTACGTCCTATAATTATTTCCGGCTTGTCATTTCTAAAAAAATTCTAAAAATCCAGTCCAGGATAGAACTACTTCTTAAATATACTAACGTTCAAGCGTGTTAAAATTATTTTCACGACTGTGTTTTTTGGAACGCACCAAAAAAATGACACACATGTTCTGGCTCACCCCTGCTTTGCTTCTTTCCCGCCTGCTAGAACTGGCATATATCACAGTGTTTACATGTGATGGAGGTCTTCAGGAAATCACTGAGAGAAAATCCTAGTGACCTTTGACTCTGCGCTGCCAGAGACCCAAGAGCACGGGTTTCATCTAAACACCCTATTTCTGGACATAGTTATTGTAACAAAGTAATTACATCCCAGACTAAAAACATGACAAGTCCATTTACGAAAAAAGCCAGAACCGAAATCTTTAATTACGCATCAAGAAAAACAAACAAAAAAAAAGAAATGGAATCAGTTTCTTGTGCGTTACAAAAAATGTATATGGTCTGCAATCTGTCGTATTTCTTTTGTATTTCTCTCTTGCATTTTTTTGTATTTTTATTTTATATTTTCTATTTTATTTTGCTATTATTTTTTTCTTTTTTTTATGCATTATCCATCCATCCATTACCTTCCTCTTTATCCTATATTAGGGTCGCGGGGGGGGGTTCCCCATGCCAATCCAGGGGAGAACGTCTCGGGCGGTGGGCAGATACACCCAGAACAGGCGCACACTCACTCAGGCACACACACAAACACACTCTATATGGGGCAATTTGGAGAATTCAATTGACTTGATCCATGTTTTTGGACTGTGGGAGGAAACCGGAGAACCCGGAGGAAACCCACGCGGACACGGGGAGAACATGGAAACTCCACCCAGATTGGGATTCGAACCGGGAATCCCCAACGCTGAAAGGAGAACATGCTAACCACTAAGCCACCGTGCCGCCCTACATGTATTATTTCTTTATTATTATTATTTTGTAGCTTTTGTGCTGCAGGAATGGCTGTGTATTAATTTGTGTTCAGTGTAAAAGCACAATGTGTAATAACAATAAAAGCATTCTATTCCATTCTTTGCACAAACCACACAGCTGATATCAGCAGACTAAAAAAACTCCTTCAACATGAAATCCCACTGATTTTGGAATTTGATTGACTCATCTCTTCACTGGCATTTCCAGTAGTTGTATAAAAGCGTTCTCTTTTATTTTTATTCGGAACGATTTGTACGTTGTGATATACTGCCTAGAATGCATTCACACTAGCTCAGCCAAGTCCAACATTTTTTTCTCGGAGGTAATGGGCAGTATTTCCTACAGTGTATTTTGTGCTGGAGTATAAATTAGACTGGGGAACTACCTGGCAGGACTGCCTGGGCCTCTCAGTGCCAAGTCCATGTGTTTGCATTCTAGTGGGAAGTTGGCAGGCCAAAGGCTCCATCTACTGGCATAAAGAGAGGATAATTACACAAGTCTCCCGGAGGCTTAACAAGCTCCAAACAATATGCAATTCATGTCTTGTTACCTGTGACTTAACTTGATCAGGGGAAGGTGCAAAAGCATTTCCTGTGTTTGGGTTCCGTTTAAGCCGTCTTAGGTACAGCTACCTTCCAGGAGGGTAAGGAATGTGGCCTTTGGCCTGGGAATGATGTTCGGAGGAAACGGACGACACTCACGGAAAGGGCAAGACGGGGTGATCTGAGAACCATTATTCACCTACAATTAAATAAATAAATGAAACAACCATATATGTTAATGAACAGTGACGCATCCCATTATAATGAACATACATATAAAATGTATAACATGATGGGTTTTTTTAATGATGGTCTAGGCAACCGTAAAGAAATGTTGGGGGAAGGTGGACAACTGCAGTAGCTGTTGAGTTACTCCACATGTTTAGACCTCAGAGCACCAAGGATTTATGTCTCCCTCGTGTTCATGGCTTATGATAGTCTCCTCAGACGGATGTTTAAGTTTACCCTAATCCCCATTAATAGCACCGGGGTCAGCAGCATCACTCCCTTTTTCTTTACCTGCTTTACCACATTACTGATGATGTGTTTGGCTACACTGCACACAAGCTGCACATCACTGATGCAGCTTTCCAATTTATTGGTGCATCTCTATTTTTAGTTGCCCAACCAAGTCTGTGATTTAAGTTAGGATCCGATTGGGGAGGCGTATGCTCCTGTGACCTTGTTTTCACCTTCCACCAAACACCGATGGGAGAAAGTGTCCAGGGTCTTCTGCAGAATCTCGCATAGAGCTCGAACCCGGATAAGAAACCGTGTGGAATTTCAATGACGGCAAGACTTCTTTGCGTATAAGAGATTTATGCCTTTGCTAGAAAGTCTATTAATAGCTGTCTGAGTACTAATTTGGGGCAGTTGGAGGCTTGAGGTTAAGGAACCAGCCTTGAGAAATAGAAAGGTCCCCGGTTCGATTCCGGGTCTCATCAAGCACCATGGCTGAAGTGCCCTTGAGAAAGGCACCTAACCCCGATTGCTCCCTGGGCGCCGTGTACAAGGCTGCCCACCACTCTGGGCACGTGTGCGTATATTGGTGTGTGTGTCACTGCACGGATGGGGGTGTCACGTATGGGAGTGTGTAAGCACTGTAGACAAAATAGATCAGTTTAGCACTTTATAATGACTCTTAACACATAGTTTGTCTCATTAAGGTGTTATAAATACTTTTCCTCTGTTTAAATGATCTTGCGGCGGCACGGTGGCTTAGTGGTTGGCACATTCGCCTCTCAGCGCTAGGGATTCCCGGTTCGAATCCCCATCTGGGTGGAGTTTCCATGTTCTCCCTGTGTCTCTGGTTTCCTCCGGGTTCTCCGGTTTCCTCCCACAGTCCAAAAACATGGATCAAGGTGAGTTGAATTCTCCAAATTGCCTCATATTGAGTGTGTATGTCTGTGTGAGTGGGTGTGTGCCCAGCGATGGATTGGCGCCCTGTCCTGGGTGTATCTGCCCAGCGCCCCAAACGTTCTCCCCTGGATGGGCATGGGGAACCCCCCCCCCCACGACCCTAATATAGGGTAAAGCTAATGGAAGATAATGGATGAATGAATGAATATATGATCTTGCTACAACACCCAAATCCATTACAATTATTTTTACCCAATACCCTGAGCAAATTTTAAACCATTTTATAGTATATAGTTATAATGGTGAATCACATGCATCTGCTATTACATTGTTCCTGAAAACCTTATGCATCATTATAACAATTCATTAGACAGTTTTGTTAATTATTGACTGGGCTCTTAAAGACATTAGTGATGAGAGACTTTAGTCACGCCACACACCTCAAAGACTTTCAAAAGCTCTCATCTCATTATCTTCTGCTTAATCCTCTACTAGGGTCGTGGGGGTGGTTCCCTCTGCCTTCGGGGGAGAACGTTTCGGGTGCTGGGTGCAGGACAGGGTGCCAATCCATCTGTGGGCACACACTCATTCACACAAGTAATATATATATATATATATATATATATATATATATATATATATATATATATATACACACACACATATATATTACGTAATTAATTTATTGTGTTTGTGTGTGTGTATATATATATATATATATATATATATATATATATATATATATATATATCACACATACAATGTATTAATTAATAATAATATTATTTATATTATTAGAGGTGGCACAGTGGCTTAGTGGTTAGCATGTTCTCCACTCAGTGATGGAGATCCAGGTTTGAAGTTTCCATGTTGGTATCCATGTGGATTTCCTCAAAATTGCCCCTATACTGTATATTGTGTGTGTGTGTGTGTGTGTCTGTGAGCAAGTGTGTGCCCAGCAATGGATTGGCACCCGGTCCTGGGTATATCTACCCAGCGCCCGAAACTTTCTCCCCAGGATGGGCATGGGGAACCCCCTGTGACTTTAATCCTGAATATAGAATTATGCAGAAGATAATTAGAGGAGATAAGATTTAGATAGGGGCAATTTCAAGCAGCCAATTCACCTTAAATCCATCAACCCACATTGTCCATCACTGGGCACACACTCACTCATATATAGACACACACACCATCAAGGGACGATTTCAATAGGGCTAATTTAGAGCAGCCAGCTCTCATCTCATGCTATAATACAATATACAAAATAGATTTTTCTTGGCAGAGTATTAAAACCTTTGAGCTGTTAAAATTCTTGCAAGATTCCTCTCTTTTCCGAGGCTGTAAATCACAGACTCATTGTAACCTTCATTGTAAAGGTGTTTATTTTATTCCTGGAGTCACTATAAAGAAAGTCCATTCCTCTCCACACTGTTTCTGATCACGGTAAAGCCCGTCCTGCTAAGCGCACACACGTGTAAAACTTTATGAATGGAGCAAGTTATGGAGAAAAAGAACCGGTGAGATTTCCCTCAAAGGCAAATGGTTTTCCAGAACAGGAAACACTTTAAGAAGAAGAGGATCTCTGTCATTTACTCAAACGTAAACCCACACACATCCACTATTTGTCTCCTTCCCATACCAAGCACACACAAATGCCTCAGTGTAGTCCTAGTAAAGTCCGTTCTTCAATCACTTCTCCCCCCGACACTTTTATGATACGATTTCGACCACGATAGAAGGCCATGTCAAAGAGAATGAATTGCCCGCTGAATAATTTCGACTGCTGCAAAGGCATCTCAAGTGTTTCTGCCAAACTGAGGCTGAACAGATTCTCCTCTTGTTGGAAAACAATGAATGGTGGATTACCTGGAGTCTTAATTCACATGCAGCATCTGCCAGTTATTAATACAGTGTCCAGGTAAAAAGCACAGGGTGAAAATAAATAATCGACAGAACAACAGATGGACAAGGACCATCAGAACCTCGTTAACGTTGTATAGAACCTCATTATATATACATCCATCCATTATCTTCCACTTTATCCTATATTAGGGTCACGGTGGGGTTCCCCATGCCCATCCAGGGGAGAACGTTTTGGGCGCTGGGCAGATAGACCCAGGACAGGACGGCAATCTATCGCTGGGCACACACTCACTCACACAGACACACTCTATATGGGGTATTTTGGAGAATTCATTTGACCTTAATCCATGTTTTTGAACTGTGGGAGGAAACTGGAGAACCCGGAGGAAACCAACGCGGACACGGGGAGAACATGGAAACTCCACCCAGATGGGGATTCGAACCGGGAATCCCTAGCGCTGAGAGGAGAACATGCTAACTACTAAGCCTACGTGCCGCCCCCCCCACCCACACACACATATACACAACAATGAAAACTATATATATATTTTATATATACGCACACACTATATGGGGCAATTTAGAGCATTCAATTTACTTTGAATCCATGGTTTTGGATTTGGACATTGGGAGAACACTCCACTCAGATTGGTATTCGAACCTTGATCCCCAGTGCTAAGAGGCAGACATGCGAACCACAAAGTCACCATGCTGCCTAAAAAGTAAATTATATGTGATAAATTATATATTCATTCATTCATTCATCCATTATCTTCCGCTTTATTCTCTATTTGGGTGGCGGTGGGGTTCCCCATGCCCATCCAGGGGAGAACGTCTCGGGCGCTGGGCAGATACACCCAGGACAGGACGCCAATCTATCGCTGGGCACACACTCACTCACACAAACACTATATAGAGGGCAATTTGGAGAACTCAATAGACTGGATACATGTTTATGGACTGTGGGAGGAAACCGGAGAACCCGGAGGAAACCCACGCGGACACGGGGAGAACATGGAAACTCCACCCAGATGGGGATTCGAACCGGGAATCCCTAGCGCTGAGAGGAGAACATGCTAACCATTAAGCCACCATGCCGCCGCTCTAAATTATATATTGAAATAATTAATTTATATTTTTATTTTATTATAAAATTATACATTTTATTATAATAAGTTATATACTGTATGTGTGTGATCCTTTGTCTTTTCAGAGTCTTAAAACTGTAGGTTCAAACCCAGTGAGTTGGACAGAGGAAGGACATGGGAGAGTGTAGACGTGAGTCCCATCAAAGTTAACATTGGCAAAGCTGGGAGGAACGTCTGGAATGTGACAGGGTATTAAAGAACTGAAAGACGGCATGGATGGGTGCAACGGGGTCACTACCTGCATGGCACCATCAGTCACTTTAACCCTAAACTTCAACAATCTATAACTTAGTGTTTATTCAAGAGCAAACTTTCCCTCAGCACCTACACAGTCGAGCAAAGGAAGAGGGAAAAAAAGAATGACACAGAAGGAAATGGGGCTCTTACAAAGATTAGTGACTAACGTCACCAGGAGCTAGCTGTTAGTTCGGTTTGACTTGATGTTATTAGTAGCCATTATGTTACTTTAGGTTAAGAATAGTTCATAGTAAGACATTTATAAAGCCTTTAAGCACATGAATTGACTGAACTCAAAATGAGTTTACGACTGTGAGATAAAGATAATGTAATATATAATAAGCTGATGGTTTAATGTTATGTATTTTAAATGACTGTGTACTATTTAATGGTATATTAAAAATGCTGTTAAATGCTTCAATATATATTTAAAATATTCAAAGATCCCTAAATTCTCAATATGTCCAGGAAACCAATCAAAAATACAAAAAAAGCCATAAAGAAAATAAAGATAAAAAATACACTCTGTGTATACATATACACACCAACTCTCAATTACCGCATCGCACTACACTACAGTGGATGCACAACGGACTCACTACCTCCAGGATTAATACATTATAGACAACAATAACAGCAACATTTTAAATTTAAATGTAAATTATTATTATATTAGGATATAGCAATAGGTGGCTTAGTGGTTAGCACGTTCGCCTCTCAGCACTAAGGATTCCCGGTTCGAATCCCCATCTGGGTGGAGTTTCCATGTTCTCCCCGTGTCTGCTTGGGTTTCCTCCGGGTTCTCCGGTTTCCTCCCACAGTCCAAAGACATGGATCAAGTCAATTGAATTCTCCAAATTGCCCCATATAGAGTGTGTCTGTGTGAGTGAGTGTGTGCCCAGCGATGGATTGGCGCCCTGTCCTGGGTCTATCTGCCCAGCGCCCGAGAAGTTCTCCCCTAGATGGGCATGGGGAACCCCATCGCGACCCTTATAAAGGATAAAGCGGGAGATAATAAATGAATGGAAGGATATAACAATATATTATTCTTATATTATCTTGTATATTATTCTATATATTGTCTTGTGTGAGCAGATTGTGGTTGGAAGCAGATTTAATCTGTATTAGCGTGCATGTGACAAAAAAAAGATTACATATTATTATATTTAATTTAAGTTATTATTTAATTATAAATATTATATATATATATATATATATATATATATATATATATATATATATATATATATATATATATATATATATATATATATATATATATGTTTTTCTTTGCTTGAAATTTGTCAATTTTGCTCATTTATAGAATGGTTGTCTGAAGTGAAGTGAGGGTCAGTATAAGAAGATGGATGTTTGCACACAAATATAACAGATTAACAGATTGCCAGTTGAATAATCTCACTTTTAAATTTGCAATTTTTCATTTTAGCCAGCAGAAAATTCACAAGGGACCCAAACCAACAGTAAATGTTAAACTAAAAAGGGTGACCATGAAGCATCTGCCAACGACCAAGAAGTTAAATAAGTCAAATTCAACTGAACAAAAAGGGAGACAATATTTTAAAAGTGAGAACACGTATTCCTTTACTGTTTGTATATTCTCATATTAAATAAAAGCTTATTTTATGGCAGTAGTTTGCTGTTGTAGTCGTATTAATCTTACAGGGAAGAATGAATAAAACCCTCGGGTGTACAGGTACTCTGTGCTCTGCACAGGTCACTCGGTTGTTTTGAGGCTCATTGTGTGAATGAATGTTTTCTCAATGCTTTTACTAATCAGCTTCTGGCAGCAGCCTGGTGCTGGATTGCAGTTCACGAGGCCGAAACAATGTGCATTCTGTGAGACCGCTCCAAGGTTTGTTTTGAAAAGGAACTAGAGGAAAGTCTGAGAGGTTAAGTGGAACCAAGCAGTGGTGACATGTCATCATAATGAAATGTAGGCTATCAACGCGGATACAACTCACCTACATTGAATTTTGTCTGAGAATTTGTGAAATATTGGATTGGAGTATAAAAATATCACAGTAAATATTGTAGGATGGTTGTCTGAAGTGAAGTGAGGGTCAGTATCAGAAGAAGATAGACAAATATAATATTGCACACAAATATAACAGATAAATTGGATTGCCAGTTGAATAATTCATTCATTCATTCATTCATTATCTCCCGCTTTATCCTCTATTAGGGTCGCGGTGGGGTTCCCCATGCCCATCCAGGGGAGAACATCTCTGGCGCTGGGCAGACAGACCCAGGACAGGGCGCCAATCCATCGCTGGGCATACACTCACTCACACAAACGCACTGTATATGGGGCAATTTTGAGAATTCAATTGACTTGATCCATGTTTTTGGACTGTGGGAGGAAACCGGAGAACCCGGAGGAAACCCACGCAGACACGGGGAGAACATGGAAACTCTCCCTGAATGGGCATGACCCTAATCTCTAATACAGGAGATGTTATTGCAATAATGTTGCACATATTCCTGATGGAGGCGGCACGGTGGCTTAGTGGTTTTGCACGTTCGCCTCTCAGCGCTAGGGATTCCCGGTTCGAATCCCCATCTGGGTGGAGTTTCCATGTTCTCCTCGTGTCCGTGTGGGTTTCCTCCGGGTTCTCCGGTTTCCTCCCACAGTCCAAAAACATGGATTAAGTCAACTGAATTCTCCAAATTGCCCCATATATGTGTGTGTGAGTGAGTGTGTGCCCAGCCATAGATTGGCACCCTGTCCTGGGTGTATCTGCCCAGCGCTCGAAACGTTCTCCCCTGGATGGGCATGGGGAACCCCCCCCACCGCGACCCTAATAGAGGATAAAGCGGAAGATAATGGATGAATGGATCTGGATATCAATAATAAAAGGCTGGATTCTTAAATGCCCAAGTTTTTAATTCCATGTCCCTCCACCTACTTTGGCAGAGAGGCAGGGGAAATTTACTGTGGTCTGCTCTGCGAGCTCGCTAAGCCGTTCCAGAACAGGACCATTTTATTCTCAGGTATGCAAATTGTGTTTGGTAACTGTGCTATATTTAACTTCGGGCTCCGAGATATTCCCTTTCCTCCCAGGAGCTGGGAGAGAAGGAGGGCCAGCTCATAAAGCCCAACTAGGCTTTTCCTCCAGATGTGGATCTCGAGACCTCAAAGGCAGAAATTCTGTCTGGCAGTTTTTACAGTGTCTGAGTATGAACATATATTAATAAAAGCAGTTGATTAGTCAAAGCAATTTGCCCAACTGGGCTCTGGGTACGAATAAGCAACCTGATGACCGCACCGCACGCATCGCACTCCGCTCACGTATCGCACATGCACAAACACATAGACGGTCAGCAGGAACTCCAAGGAGGAACATTCCCCGCTGAAATAATACACTTATTGCCTTGTATTTTTTTGCCCAATCTGTTTCCACTCAGTTCCTCCCCTTTTGTACACTTCCTCTAATCTACACCGTCCAGCGCAGTTCCCAGGCTGCTCCGCACCAGCCAAAACATTGCAAAGAGTGAAAGGCTCCATGCATAATCATGATCCAGCTGCAGGTAATCCTTATGCAATCCACTCCTGCTCACCAGGTAAGCCGACACGTAGGGATAGGCCTTTTAATGCCCAGGTAATACTTTTTAAAACAGCATTGGCAAAGTTATGCTCTTAAATGTTGTCGCTGGCTACCGCCTTCCTCAGACACCAACAGCTGTGGGGTCACACGAAGGCCGCAGGCATTGGACTCATCAGGACACGTGCACTGGACGCAAACCGAGTCGGTCAAAACAACGTCCTGGATTCAAAACAAACCCGGCCAAATATGAGTCTCCACAGCCAGGAGAACTCGAGAACGGACGGGTGAAATATGCACCCTTCATCTGAGATTCTCCCACACCCCATCCATTACCCTCATTCAGCTACACACAGCTACACACGTCCACAAAAACACACGTGCTCCTAACCCAAACACAGGGTTGCGCCATGCCTCATCCCCACAACCAACATTATTTGGGCTTTTCATTTTCAGCTCTGGGAAAAGAATGTCTCCTCATGGCTTCGGATGAACCGAATGGCAAACACGGATCACTCCCTGAACCTTCCTGATAGAACTCGATGCAACAAGCCAGCTGAAGGCCCCGTTTTGTTTGCGTTTGGGATAACAGAAATATGGTGTCTGAAGGTCTGGAGGCGTTTTTAGTGTTGCCGGGGATTCACCGTTTAGGACACCTGCCCTTCCCATCCCCCTAAAGTTATTTATCACGTGCCAATTTACTAATAACTAATGTTCTGTGGATTTCATGGGTAAAAAACATTGGGTTTTTCTTCCCGCAGATATGAAAGCCTATGAAAAATGTGATTATGTAGCCGATTGTCCGTTTTACGAATGCACATGTTGGGTTATTGCAAAAACCTTCTACATCACTGTCAAAATATGGCTTCCAGATCACAAGAGCAGAAACATGTGGTCACAAATTTTTCAAATCAGAAACACATTTCGATTTTTCGAAAGCACCGGTTTTTAAATCCACCTCCCAACAAGGACCCTTTATCAGATATGGCGACATGTTAAACAACATACGTATTTGTTTGCTTTTGCAAAAAATGTGATTAAAAAAATATCCATCCATCCATCCATCCATTATCTTCCACTTTATCCTATATAAGGGTCGCGGTGGGGTTCCCCATGCCCATCCAGGGGAGGACGTCTCGGGCGCTGGGCAGATACACCCAGGACAGGGCGCCAATCTATCGCTGGGCACACACTCACTCACACAGACACACTATATGGGGCAATTTGGAGAACTCAATTGACTTGATCCATGTTTTTGGACTGTGGGAGGAAACCGGAGAACCCGGAGGAAACCCACGCGGACACAGGGAGAACATGGAAACTCCACCCAGATGGGGATTCGAACCGGGAATCCCTAGTGCTCAGAGGAGAACATGCTAACCACTAAACCACTGTGCCACAATTTAATAAATTATTCATTCATTCATTATCTCCCGCTTTATCCTATATTAGGGCCGGGGGCGTCTCGGGCGCTGGGCAGATAGACCCAGGACAGGGCGCCAATCTATCGCTGGGCACACACTCACTCACACTAACACACTATATGGGGCAATTTGGAGAACTCAATTGACTTGATCCATGTTTTTGGACTGTGGGAGGAAACCGGAGAACCCGGAGGAAACCCACGCGGACACAGGGAGAACATGGAAACTCCACCCAGATGGGGATTCGAACCGGGAATCCCTAGCGCTGAGAGGAGAACATGCTAACCACTAAGCCACCGTGCCGCTTAATTAAATTAATTAATTAAAAATGTAATTAAATAAAACGGATGACCTGTCCAAAAAGTTCCTCCTTTCATAGGTTCTAGCAAGGTTCCATATTTTCCTCATAGAAATTCTCTATAGTAAACGTCATAATCTAGAAAGTGATTAATGGATAGATAGCAAGTTATTATTGTTTACAAAATGTATGCCATCAGAAAAGTTAACCGTTGACGCCGGGGTCAAGGCCATGCCCCGTGTGAAGATATATTTAACAAAGACGAGTCCATAAAATGATTTTGGGTTAAGCTAAGGCATAAATCATGAAATAAAATCCTTACGAAATTCAAATCCCGACCGCGGAATGATCCTACGATCTCTGTGCGGAGACAATTAACATTTTTAGGAAACGACGGAGGACACTGCAGTTTAGCTGGTTGCTTCTTCACTGACTGCCTGCGTTATTCTCCAACTTAAGTCACGTCTGTGACTTAATGTCATGTAAATGAATACAAATAGTGAAATGGGGCTAAATGCACGGTTCCGTTTTGCAAACGTAAATGTAATGATTATTTTCTTGTTGGTGGTGCGGTGCCGAAACACAGCCGTGCACAGACGACGCACATTTGGAAGTAATCAGGTGAAAGGCACACGAGATATGGGAGAGTCGGAGTGTGTGGAGCTCGCTGAGTGTTGCCTCCACACTCCAGACCCCTAGCCACTCTGTGGCCCAGCGCTAAGCTTTTCATGTGGTTTCTGTCAAATTGCATCATTTGGAGCAAGGCCACAGCCAGACTCCATCTTCACTGCCCCCACACTCACAGGGAAGAAAAAGGGAAATGTTTGGCAGGAGTTAACAGAGCCAAAATGAGATCACTGACTTTTCGAAACGAGAGGAGTTGCATTGCATCCATCAGCCTCCTGCTAGATAACGCCGGTCTAGCTGACAATCCAACAAAAATATCGGTTATTCCATCCTGCTGGTGGAGTACCTCATCCTCCCCTTTCTTGATTTAGCAAAGGGTCAGATGGAGGAATCCCAAGCATTTTAATTGTGCGAGGAGTTGTCCGGTTTTATGAGTCTTCGGTGGTACAGTGGTCTTCGGATGGTAATGATATCCCTGGCTATGTTTTCCCACACAATGAAAAAGCTCAATTAAAGCAGATGATGCAGCCAAGTTGCTATAAGAAGCTGAAGCGGTGTAAACTTGATTTATGTTGCACAGATGCTAAAGGCTATATGCAGGATGGGTCGTGTTCTTTTTAAATATACTTTGTAATTAGAGTTGGGCGATGGCAACCAAACCAGGGAGCGCCTGTGGAATCACAACGCTGCCTCCACATTATGATGACCAACAGCGTATGACGGTGTTGTCTGTTGTCCTGACACTATTTGGAATATTTGGAGGTATTATCCTCGAATTTCTACAGTTTCTACTGACTGAGGAATAATCGCAGCCCTGCTGCTTTATCCTCTATTAGGGTCGCGGTGGGGGTCCCCCAGAGGAGAACGTTTCGGGCGCTGGGCAGACACACCCAGGACAGGACGCCAATCTATCGCTGGGCGCACACTCACTCACACACATACACACACTATATGGGGCAATATTTTTTGAGAACTCAATTGACTTCATCCATGTTTTTGGACTGTGGGAGGAAACCGGAGAACCCGGAGGAAACCCACACAGACACGGGGAGAACATGGAGACTCCACCCAGATGGGGATTCGAACCGGGAATCCCTAGTGCTGAGAGGCGAACGTGCTGACCACTAAACCACCGTGCCGCCCTTGAACCATGAATTCATTCATTCATTATCTCCCGCTTTATCCTCTATTAGGGTCGCGGTGGGGTTCCCCATGCCCATCCAGGGGAGAACGTCTCAGGCGCCAGTCCATCGCTGGCTACACACTCACACACTCCAACACACTCTATATGGGGCAATTTAGAGAACTCAATTAACTTGATCCATGTTTTTGGACTGTGGGAGGAAACCGGAGAACCCGGAGGAAACCCACGCGGACACGGGGAGAACATGGAAACTCCACCCAGATGGGGATTCGAACCGGGAATCCCTAGTGCTGAGAGGAGAACGTGCTAACCACTAAGCCACCGTGCCGCCCTTGAACCATGAATTGAATAATAAAAAAGAAAGATATTCTTACCAGTTGGATAATGTTCTTGCTTAGTGGTCAGCACGTCCGCCTCTCAGTGCTGGGGATCCAGGTTGAATTCCGATCTGGGTGGAGTTTCCATGTTCTCCATGTGTCCACATGGGTTTTCGCTGGGTTCTCCGGTTCCCCACAGTCTAGAAACATAGATCTCGATCTCCCCAATACAGCGTGTGTGCCCAGTGATAAATTGGCAATGTTTGTTCATAGGAACTGCTATGTTGGATCAGGGCTGTAAACATTTCATTTTCAGTAACAATTTAATATATAAGGTGGCACGGTGGCTTAGTGGTTAGCATGTTCTTCTCTCAGCGCTAGGGATTCCCGGTTTGAATCCCCATCTGGGTGGAGTTTCCATGTTCTCCCCGTGTCTGCGTGGGTTTCCTCCGGGTTCTCCAGTTTCCTCCCACAGTCCAAAAACATGGATCAAGTCAATTGAGTTCTCCAAATTGCCCCATATAGAGTGTGTATGTCTGTGAGTGAGTGTGTGCCCAGCGATGTATTGGCGCCCTGTCCTGGGTCTATCTGTCCAGCGCCCGAGACGTTCTCCCCTGGATGGGCATGGGGAACCCCACCGCGACCCTAATAGAGGATAAAGTGGAAGATAATGAATGAATGAATTTAATATATAGTAATCTAACCACTTGGCCCAACTTTTCTTAGGCTTGTGATGACGTTTTCAAATGTGTACACATTAAAAAAATTATAATAATATTCATCCATTCATTCATTCATTATCTCCCGCTTTATCCTCTATTAGGGTCGCGGTGGGGTTCCCCATCCCCATCCAGGGGAGAACGTCTCGGGCGCCGGGCAGATAGACCCAGGACAGGGCACCAATCCATCGCTGGGCACACACTAACTCACACAGACACACTCTATATGGGGCAATTTTTGAGAATTCAATTGACTTGATAGATGTTTTTGGACTGTGGGAGGAAACCGGAGAACCCGGAGGAAACCCACGCAGACAGGGGGAGAACATGGAAACTCCACCCAGATGGGGATTCGAACCGGGAATCCCTAGTGCTGAGAGGCGAACGTGCCAACCACTAAGCCACCGTGCCGCCCTTATAATAATATATTTTTAAAAATTAAAAATGTACATGCGCAATTAAAAAAGCAATTCGCCAAAGTCAGATTGCACCAGGCTTTTTATGGGAACAGCAAGCGACATGGCAATTGGTTTATTGCAATTGACACCCAAAACACACAACGTTACGATAGCAATGACACACCGACACGCCCTAAAATCAAGAGGCAGGAGGGCAGTTGGCGACTCGCTTCAATAAAGCCTCTTGAGACATCGCTGGGTGGTTTGTGCAGAGTATATAAAGCGCCACAGTGTCCCGAAGAGTAAGTTTGTCAAATCACGTGGTAATTAGAGCACACTGTGGATTTGTATAGAGAACAAACACACACACACACACACACACTTCATACATATATATACCTAGATATGTGTAAAGACCTAATCTACAATTAACAGAAACATTAAGATGCAAGTATTAATGCACAAGAGGGTCACACCAGGTGGTGGGTCACACTTTTGCCCCAATATGTGCAATGTATGGCATTTTCTCTGCAACAACAAAGGTCACGTCTGATATTTTTGTCTGTTTGATTTGATTATTCGACAAAACCGGTGTTAAATAAATACAAAAATATCATTTCAAGCACCACCGTATACATTCATTCATTCATTCATTATCTCCCGCTTTATCCTCTATTAGGGTCACGGTGGGGTTCCCCATGCCCATCCAGGGGAGAACGTCTCAGGCGCTGGGCAGATACACCCAGGACAGGGCGCCAATCCATCGCTGGGCACACACTCACTCACACAGACACACTCTATATGGGGCAATTTGGAGAATTCAATTGACTTGATCCATGTTTTTGGACTGTGGGAGGAAACCGGAGAACCCGGAGGAAACCCACGCAGACACGGGAAGAACATGGAAACTCCACCCAGATGGGGATTCGAACCAGGAATCCCTAGCGCTGAGAGGAGAACATGCTAACCACTAAGCCACCGTGCGGCCCCCACCGTATACATTGATGTTTAATTATTTAATAGTATATGTGTCCATAAAGTAATAGCTGGTATGTGACCTTGTGTTTAGGCACATGTTCACACAGTGAACTCGGAGAACCGAACACAAGCACTTCGTTCATGCCTGTGCATCTGCGGAGATACCACTGCGACGGAACGGCTCAAAAATAGGTCTGAATAATAATAACCGTCTGAAGTTCAGTCGTTATAAAAAGACCATATGATATATAATTAGCTACGGGTTCTAGTCGTAAGGGTTTCAAGCTTTAGATACGATCATGGGACACTGAGCAGATTCCTAGCGCTATTTCAATGGACACTCATGTTCAGGGACAGCCATAAAACGTCTTTCATTATAATCGCAGCTCTATAAACGACATGCTTGTTTGCTTTCTGCTCAAAAGGCACAGTGTTGAAAGTTCGCTTGAGAGACTCCAGCTGCCCTCCCTTTCGAATCTATACTTTCAGCCATAGGCCCTCTTCTTCACCATCATCCCCCAGTCTAAACACACCTGGCTTGTAAATATTCTTTATTGTATTCATTACGTAAACAATCTCAGCGCTGGACCCGCTGGACACGGTTTCCCACACTCATAGTGTAAGGCTGGCCACTCTCTTCTCTAAACAGCAGGAGTATAGAGAGGTTGGCATAGGGGGCTGGTGTCACTGCAGAGTTGGGATGACTAAAGCCACCCACAGAGAGCTGCACCACCAAGCCATTTTACAAGTACACTACCTGGTGTGACACTGCGATGACACCTTACAGTCACCTCCAAGTGTGCCACAATAAAACACCGAACAGATCTAACTAATCCTGTCCTTAATATCATAATACAGCCAAAAAGAATAATTAATTGATTAATGAAAAAAAGAATTACTTATTTGAACAGTAAAGCATTCATGGGTTAAAATATTAATAATAACTAATATTAAATACATATTATATATATATATATATATATATATATATATATATATATATATATATATATATATATATATATATATATACACACACACACACACACACACACACACACATATACATGCATATATATATATACACACACATATACATGCATCACCTAAAATTTCCATACACTACACAGTATTGATCACACAAGTCAAAGAAATCCTGGACAGCGTATGACAAATTAGGTGCAACAATATTTTTAATCTAGTCGACATCACCTGTAAATAGATATCCTTTACATTTCTTTTTTTTTTCAAAAATAAAAGAGGCACTGCAGGCAGAGAGACAAAAAACACCCTTAAACGTCAGGCTACATTTGTGCTCAGACTAAACATTTGTCATCTGTTCCATTTTATTTGAAAGAATGCTTTGTTCTCCACTTGGTGTTTATTTTACTGCTCATAGGAGCACTTTGCATAGCATTTTCTTAAAACCATGACCATCTGATCTCCAATATCACTTAAATAACAACACAACCTTGTGGTATGTATGCATATATATATATATATATATATATATATATATATATATATATATATATATATATATGATAGATATTTTGAACACAGCTCCATTTTCATTTACCATATAGCTGGACCTAGACTGTAGTTCATCTGCTTTCTTTATTTTGTTAGTCCCCTGTTGGTTCCCTGTTCCCCATTGGCCAGGACCATCACTGTCTCATTTAAACACCCCAGTAACACTGCTGGGATAGGAATAATGCACCAACCAAATAATACCAGCTCCGTGGTGCTACGATTGGGGTCCTGTTCAGAGTAAAGACTTTAGAACAGAGTAAAGGCAGATCAGGAAACGTACACAGTATGTACTGTAGAACACAAACAGATGGACTACAGTCTGGAAGTCCATCTTAACACACTTTATGCATTATTTCTTTTTCAGCAACAGTATTCTATTAAATCTCTAATATTAACAAATTTCCATCCATAGACTTTCACGATCAAAACTATTAGTAAAGGGTAAAGCATTAGTGCACATTGCGGTTTGCAGGACAGCAGTTTTAGCCTGCAGACATCTTAATTATTTCAGCATAGGAATAGTTTTATGGGCAGTAAACTTGTAGAGGAGATCAGCCAAGGTCACTGAAAGTATGCCGTCCAAGTACGGCTACTGAATAACCTTTTAATAGGTGGAAGAGACTTCTTATTGCTAAACACACCTGCAGCACATCAAGCTTGACCTGAACCTGGTTGGTAGTGAAGGAGTAAATCTAACAAGATCTCCCCCATTCTTCAATTGCTTCAGTGAAATTCAGCCTCAGAGCTCACTCTTATTAGATGCCGCTGGTTGGTCAGTGACACTCGGCTCTGCAGCCTCAGGAGTAGCGCTTTTTGGCAGAAAGTTAAGCGAGGCAGAGTTTATGCAGTAGCGCTTCCCAGTGGGCCGGGGTCCATCGTCAAAGAGGTGTCCCAGATGAGCACCACACTGAAAATGATTAGAATAGAATAGAATAGAAAGCCTTTATTGTCATTATACCACGCATACACAGTATACATCATATAACGAGATTTAAAGTGCACATGGCATTATATATAAATAGAAAAAACATGCAAAAATGTACTGTGCATTATAAAATTATAAAATTTCGTTTCTTTAATGTAATCACTTGAAATGTTTTAATGTCAGCCCTAACAGAGGAGCCTGACTGTTGTTTGTGTCCTACCTGACTGCAGCTGGTCTCTACTCTGTGCATACCATATGAGAAATCATCCGTCAGTGAGACCGAACCCTCAGTCATCAGCTCGAAAAACGATGGCCAGCCTTAAAAAGAAGAATATATATACACACGTTACACATATACATTGTGACTTACAAGTATTAGAACACAGGGCTGGACATAGCATCCTTGGAGCGATGAGGGTTCAGGGTCTTGGTCAAGGGCCACTGTGGTAACTTCATTGGACCGAGGATTTGAACCCACAACCTTCAGAATGTTCTATACACATTAACTTCTGAGCTACTACACCCTATTCATTGGTGTACAAACTGCTCGACAATCGTCCTGTGAATCTCGCAGATGAAATTCTTGTGTCAAATGACAAACTCGAAACCCCCGGCCAAAAAAAAAAAAAAAAAAAAAAAAAAAAAAAAAACTGAAAACATTTTGGCAGCAAGGGTGGCTTAGTGGTTAGCAGGTTCGCCTAGGGATTCCCAGTTCAAATCCCAATCTGGGTGGAGTTTCCATGTTCTCCCCGTGTCCGCGTGGGTTTCCTCCGGGTTCTCCGGTTTCCTCCCACAGTCCAAAAACATGGATCAAGGTCAATTGAATTCTCCAAATTGCCCCATATAGAGTGTGTCTGAGTGAGTGAGTGTGCCCAGTGATAGATTGGTGCCCTGTCCTGGGTGTATCTACCCAGCGGAAGCGGAAGATAATTAGGGTCGTGAGGGGGTTCCCCATGCCCATCCAGGGGAGAATGTCTATAGCGCTGGGCAGATAGACCCAGGACAGGGCGCCAATCCATCGCTGGGCACACTCACCCAATATGGGGCAATTTTGGAGAATTCAATTGACCTTGATCCATGTTTTTGGACTGTGGGAGGAAACCGGAGAACCCGGAGGAAACCCACGCGGACACGGGGAGAACATGGAAACTCCACCCAGATTGGGAATCGAACTGGGAATCCCTAGCACTGAGAGGAGAACACGCTAACCACTAAGCCACCATGCCTCCCCACTGATGATTTCGATTATCCCAATTAATTAATTAAACTTATAAACTTTAATTTGGCCAAAGATGACAAACATTACCATAAGTATGTGTGTCCTCTGAGAATATTAATTTAAAAATAAGGTCATAAAAAGCGAATGAAAGGTCCAAGTAAAATATTTGAAGTCATATATAGTACGCCTATACTATTTTTATATGCTATTTGTTATTTAGCATATAACAAATACACACTGTATATGGATGGAATCTCCCTACTATACATTGGCTTCTTCTTCTTAGGACTCGGAGGTTCTTTTCATGCAGTCCTGCCAAACCACTGCTAAGCGTTTATTTTTGTAACTCATTCCAGACTAGACTTTTGGCATAGCCACTTTCTTTTCATTGCTTAGGGAGATCCCTGCCTGCCTTGCAATTAAAGAACAGAATACAGCAGTGGCCTTTATTAAACATGAACCACATATCAGCGTGCTCTGAATCTAATGCAGCGGGGTGTTCGTCTACTAATTTGGAAGACTTGGACAGCTAAAAAAGAAAATCCTTTGTGCTTTTAATATAAAATTGTCTTGGGATGAGACCAACAGCGAGGGTTCCCTTTAATTCATCAATAGCAAGATAACGATTTCCGTGTGACCGTGTGTAAATTTAGGGTTTTAAATTTATATAAGGTTTACATTCCGACCTATGCCTTTCTTAAATTCATAATTATGGAATTTTGGTTTATTAACGCATTTAGATTCTTAAAAGTTTGGATTTCACCAACTCACTTTCAGGCAGCTAGACATCTATAGTGCTGCTTTTATTTTAAAAATGACATTCAAATTAGGCGGCACGGTGGCTTAGTGGTTAGCACGTTCTCCTCTCAGCACTAGGGATTCCCGGTTCGAATCCCCATCTGGATGGAGTTTCCATGTTCTCCCCGTGTCCGTGTGGGTTTCCTCCAAGTTCTCCGGTTTCTTCCCACAGTCCAAAAACATGGATCAAGTCAACTGAGTTCTCCAAATTGCCCCATATAGAGTGTGTATGCGTGCGTGTCTGTGTGAGTGAGTGTGTGCCCAGCTCCCTGTCCTGGGTGTATCTACCCAGCGCCCGAAACGTTCTCCCCTGGATGGGCATGGGGAACCCCCCCGCGACCCTAATATAGGATAAAGCGGAAGATAATGAATGAATGAATTCATTTTAATGATTAACATGAGTATGTGTAATTACATGTAAATACTTCTGTGCTTTGTGGTTATTTACATTAACATTTCCATTGACAGGCCAGACACAAACTGTCAAAGGGCCAGATGTGGCCCGAGGGCCGTAAAAGCTAAGGTCCATGTTTGATTAAATTACAGTTATTATAAAACTAGTAGTTTCCGTTCCTTAAATCTGATTGGCTGAGCCGTTTGTCCAGCCAAGACAATATTGACAACAACACACACCCCTGACCGCTTCACATTTGTAACAATGCGTGATATACAATACACTTTTTCCTGATTTTTATTTTATTTTTTTATAGACTGCGTTCTGTTAATTGGCATTATTTTGTTTGTTAAAAAAACATGTCTATCAGCGATCAGCGTTCACTTCAAATACAGGACTAGATTACATTGTGGAAGACCAGTTTATTTATAATTATGATTTTAATAAACGCATTTATGAACCAAACCTTGTTTTTTTATTATAGTGTGTGTAACAGTATAATTCAAGCAATAAGGCACTCGAATGAGGTGTAATTGTATTCCGCTACACGTCGTGTCTAACACCTTGTTCTGTGATTTATACACAATAATGCACGCCCTCTCATACCATATTGCTTTATTATTGATGGCTGTTCCAGATACTTAAAGCAAAGGTTTCTTGAACTTTTAAATGACAAAGTACAATAGCTTGTTTATCTTTAGTCTAGCTTTGTTTTAGTCAAAGTTTATCTTTAGTCCAAATCGAATGTTTAAGTCAGATTTATAGATTTATGCAGAAAAAAAAATAATAATAATTTCAAACATCCAACCTCCACTTTAAACCTTTCCATCTATTTTCGGAATTGCCATTACATCTCTTAACATTACAACATTTTCAAGAGTGACAAACACATCTGGAATCAACTTACTAAGAATCTAGACTTTCTACTCGACTCCACATCACTATGTAATGCATTTCTTGTCGTTTGTTAAATGTGTAGTTTGGAGCGATTACAGGTTAAATATTAGAAAGTCAAATTAAAGTCACTGGAACGCTTTAATCCATGTCTAATCCAGCGCTTCGAGCTGTCTCTGCACACTGTGGAGATTTTATATGGAATATTTCAGAGCCAGCCGGAAAATGAATGGAATGAGCAGCCACACTGGCTCATGGGTGGTCCCCCGCTCACTGCTTCCTGGGTTGCGGGAGAGTCTGGAGGACAGGAAGCTCCAGACCTCTCACTCTTAAAACTTTAGCAAACACACTCAAGTCTTACCCAGTAAACCTTCATTTAATAGACTGAGTAGCCTTCATTTAATATCTAGGCGGTGCAATGGAGTATGACTTATAAGTCTCGAGTGTTCTCAGAACAGTTTGAAACAATCTAAGGCGGAATTAATCATTCGGTAGAGCTGATGCAGACGTTACAATGCAGTCAGTTGGCTGGCAGAGTGCAAGTAAGAATAAAAAATATAGATTTTTATTATTATAAGGGAGTGGTAGCTCAGTGGTCAGGGCGTTGGGATATCAATCTGAAGGTTGGGGGTTCAAATCCCAGGCCCACTGAAGTTACCAGTGTGGGTCCTTGAGCAAGACCCTTAAACCTCATTGCTCCAGGGATGTTGTGATTAACCCTGTGCTCACCTTGTAA
>JAFMOC010000137.1:1932500-1943472 GCA_019802505.1 Corydoras sp. C115
TCTATCTGCCCAGCGCCCGAGACGTTCTCCCCTGGATGGGCATGGGGAACCCCCCCGCGACCCTAATAGAGGATAAAGCGGGAGATAATGAATGAATGAATGGCCAAAAACGCGGCACGGTGGCTTAGTGGTTAGCACGTTCTCCTCTCGGCGCTAGGGATTCCCGGTTGGAATCCCCATCTGGGTGGAGTTTCCATGTTCTCCCCGTGTCTGCGTGGGTTTCCTCCGGGTTCTCCGGTTTCCTCCCACAGTCCAAAAATGGATCAAGTCAATTGAATTCTCAAAATTGCCCCATATAGAGTGTGTATGTGTGAGTGAGTGTGTGCCCAGCGATGGATTGGCGCCCTGTCCTGGGTCTATCTGCCCAGCGCCCGAGACGTTCTCCCCTGGATTGGCATGGGGAACCCCACCGCGACCCTAATAGAGGATAAAGCGGGAGATAATGAATGAATGAATGGCCGAAAACGAGCAAATTAAGACGGGCTGGAGAATTCCAGATGATTACAGATGACTGCTGTATATTTACGGACGATGCATTAATCTGGAAGCGGCAGACAGAGCTCATTAAAACTGACGGGGCGGATATTTACCGAGCTGAAATGGTTTTTAATGCAGGTGGTTCGAGTCGTAGATTAATACGAATCTGAGCCTCGGCAACCGGTACTGCCAATTAGAGAGAAGGACGGGGAGATGTTTGCCCTTGCAATCAACCGTAAACAGGGCAGAAAGGTCAGACTCTCCCTTCTGTGATGTACGTGTGCAACATGGACAGAACGGCTTGAGGAACATACGCAGGAACATTATTAATGTGTAGTTCTGCATGAAGACACAGATCAAGCCTTCAATACTTTACAACTCATTAATTTATTCATTAATCAATCCAATTAATCCTCTACAGGTTGGGAGGGGGTTCCAGTGCCTATTATTGAGAGAATGACTTGGGTGCTGGACACATGGGCACTCACGTAGACATGATATAAAGGGGCAATTTACTCATTCATTCATTATTCTACACTTTATCCTCTACTAGGGTTACACTGGCAGTCCCAATATCCATCTAGGGGAGAACGTTTCAAGCGCTGGGCAGATACACCCAGGACAGGGCGCCAATCTATTGCAATGAATCAATTTACAGCATTCATTTTCCATCCATCCATTATCTTCCGCTTCATCCTCTATTAGGGTCGCGGGGGTTCCCCATGCCCATCCAAGGGAGAACGTCTCGGGCGCTGGGTAGATACACCCAGGACAGGGCGCCAATCTGTTGCTGGGCACACACTCACTCATACAGACACACTCTATATGGAGCAATTTGGAGAACTCAATTGACCTTGATCCATGTTTTTGGAATGGGGGAGGAAACCGGAGAACCCGGAGGAAACCCACGCGGACACAGGGAGAACAAGGACACTCCATCTAGATTGGGATTCGAACCGAGAATCCCCAGCACAGAGAGGAGAACATGCCAACCACTAAGACACCGTGTCGCCCCATTCATTCATTATCTTCCACTTAATCCTCTACTAGGGTCGTTGGGGGGGGGTTCCCCATGCAGGTTTCGAACACTGGGCAGGTACACCCAGGACAGGGCGCCAATTTATCGCTCACACAGACATACATGCACTATATGGGGCAATTCAGAGCACCTTAAATCCATGTTTTTGGACTGTGGGAGGAAGCTGAAACCCATATGGACACAGGGAGAACATGGGAACTCCACCCAGATCGGGATTCAAACCCCATCACGAAGAGGCGAACATGCCAACCACTATGCCCAACACTAACCATGCCGCCCTATGTTACCACCATGCTGAAATAAACAATCGGAAAGAGCTTTTAAAAGCTGTATGCATCAGATATGCTGACTGTTATAATACAGCTATGCGTTAAACAGAAAAACAGAAGCTTACCTGAGCCAGAATCAAACTTCTTCTCCGACCTGGAACGGAAAGTTGAAAGGTTAATTAGTCCCGCTCTTCGGGGCTGCACTGTGCAGCATCATCCCTGATTATAAAAATGTTTTTGCATGTCAAATCACGGTCCAATACTAATGTCAACCTCTTAATGCAAGGCCAACTCATTCCCAAGTGTTTCATTTTCCCCAAATCCACTCTCCACTCCACAAAAACGCAACACAGCAAATTTTCGGTGTGCAATAAGCAGGCAAATGGTGCGTTCCGAGTGCAGGGAGGGAAGGCTGAGGGCTCCATCTCCTTTAAATACATTGTTCTTAAGATATGGTCCAACTCTAGCTATAAATTTAACCGCCTTTGAAGCTCCCCAGCAAACTGTGGGAAGAAGGCGACCTGGTAATATCTCGTGGGCCGCCCCGGGACACCCTGTCAGGTACAGTTAACCTCGGCTCGCGGCTGGGCCAAGTGGGGAGAACCCTAAACCCACTAATCACACTGCATGCACATGTGAGACAGTGGAATAAGCTCATTTCTGAGAACATCCATGTACTCTAGTGTACAAATAGCAGAGCTGGGTTCCAAATACCTTGCTTGCAATAGTACACAAGTGTGTTATAATCACTAGGTTCCCTAAATGACACTAAACTAAGCTTATTAAATCAAGTTAATGACTCACTTGAAAAGAGGGGTTCCACAGACAATACATGTGTACGTTCCTTCTTCTTTGTTGTCAGTATATTCTCCTCTGAAGGCACTGCAAACAGAAAAAGAAAGGCATGTAATACACACACCTTTTATTATGTACATAATAAAATCATTTCACCACTTGCCATTGAGATGAACTTTGTAGTTCTAAAATTCCTTTCCGTAGTCCCACCGTTTCTCTACATACTTCATTAGTTATCTTTACTTTGGTCTCTGATGAGCAGCACCCCACAGAGCAGGCATTATTAGGGTGGTGGATGATGGCACGAGTGGATCAGACACCTGTATGTTCTCTTTCTAGCAGCACTGCTGTGTCTGATCCACTCATACCAGCACGACAAACACTAACACACCACCACCATGCCAATATCACTGCAGTATTGAGAATCACCCATCACCCTAATACCTCCTCTGTGGGGGTCATCAGAAAACATTCATTCATTATCTCCCGCTTTATCCTCTATTAGGGTCGCGGTGGGGTTCCCCATGCCCATCCAGGGGAGAACATCTCGGGCGCTGGGCAGATACACCCAGGACAGGGCGCCAATCCATTGCTGGGCACACACTCACTCACACAGACACACTCTATATGGGGCAATTTTGAGAATTCAATTGACTTGATCCATGTTTTTGGACTGTGGGAGGAAACCGGAGAACCCAGAGGAAACCCACACGGACACGGGGAGAACATGGAAACTCCACCCAGATTGGGATTCGAACCGGGAATCCCTAGCGCTGAAAGGAGAACGTGCTAACCACTAAGCCACCGTGCCGCCCATCAGAAAACATAATAAAGCAAACTAATAATGTATGTAAAGAAACCTAAAAGATTATAATTATACCAAAACATAGATTTTTAACAAACTGTAATGACTCTTTTACTCAATATGTAATAATTTTGCTATTTAAATAGACGCTTGATTACATACTGTACGTCACCAATATATTCACGTTCTACACTGTCCATGCTCAGCAGCTCAATGAGGACGAGCCAAACAAGCTTGAGAACCATCGCACACAGCTCCCTTGGTGTTCGTGACTCTTGAGCATGACTTGCACATTGATTTGTCAACAGAACACTTTATATCTATGTCGTTGTCTACCTGTTGCCTCTCAACTCATTACATCATAAGGTTTAACATCTTCTTGGCTTGGTTGAGTCCCTACTTAGGCAATACGGAGTAAAACATGGTGAGACTGGATGGGATTAAGCCTCAGAGACCACATTACAATACAGAGGGAAATGAATATGGATGTTTCGTCCCAAAAAAACGCAAAAAACAGATGATTAATCATGAAAAGGCATGATGAGGTCAGAATGGAATCTTCATCCAGGTTGCACTCATATTAAAAAAACAATATTTTATACATTTAGTTGCAATATTTCAGTTTGGAAATTGTAGATCTTCATCCGCTGTGATTTAAGACTGATTTGCTTTTCGTGTTTTGTTTAAAAGCAAATAAAGAAAACCAAGAAAAAAAGAAAACGATGGAGGAGAATGTGGAAGTATCCGTCCCATACTGAGTTTATTTTTTAATTATTATTATTATTTTTTGCTTATACTATGATGTAGCTTAGTGGTCTGCATGTTCTCCTCTCAGCGCTAGGGATTCCTGGTTCGAATCCCAATTTGGGTGGAGTTCTCATGTTCGTCCCCTGTGTTTCCTCTGGGTTCTCCGGTTTCCTCCAAAAACATGGATCAAGGTCAACTGAATTATCCATTGTGTCACGCAGTGTGTCTGTGTGAGTGAGTGTGTGCCCAGTGATAGACTGGTGCCCTGTCCTGGGTGTATCTGCCCAGCACCCGAAAGGTTCTCCCCTGGATGGGCATGGGGAATCCCCCCCGCCACCCTAATAGAGGATAAAGCGGAAGATGATGGATGGATGATGTTTTTTTTCAGGATAATGATCCTAATCAGCACGTTCGCCTCTCAGCGCTAGGGATTCCCGGTTCGAATCCCCATCTGGGTGTGAGTTTCCATGTTCTCCCCGTGTCTGCGTGGGTTTCCTCCGGGTTCTCTGGTTTCCTCCCACAGTCCAAAAACATGGATCGAGTCAATTGAATTCTCAAAATTGCCCCATATAGAGTGTGTCTGTGTGAGTGAGTGTGTGCCCAGCGATGTATTGGCGCCCTGTCCTGGGTCTATTTGTCCAGCGCCCGAGACGTTCTCCCCTGGATGGGCATGGGGAACCCCACCGCGACCCTAATAGAGGATAAAGCGGGTGATAATGAATGAATTATCCTAATCATGCAAGTGCCTCAAACAATAAACAGCTTTAAATTAATATTCAGGGCGGCACGGTGGCTTAGTGGTTAGCACGTTCACCTCTCAGCGCTAGGGATTCCCGGTTCGAATCCCCATCTGGGTGGAGTTTCCATGTTCTCCCCTTGTCCGCGTGGGTTTCCTCCGGGTTCTCCGGTTTCCTCCCACAGTCCAAAAACATGGATCGAGTCAATTGAATTCTCAAAATTGCCCCATATAGAGTGTGTGTGTGAGTGAGTGTGTGCCCAGCGATGGATTGGCGCCCTGTCCTGGGTCTTTCTGCCCAGCGCCCGAGACGTTCTCCCCTGGATGGGCATGGGGAACCCCACCGCGACCCTAATAGAGGATAAAGTGGGAGATAAAGAATGAATGAATGAATGAATTATCCTTATCATGCAAGTGCCTCAAACAATAAACAGCTTTAAATGAATATAGGATGGGGTGTTAAGAAAGCACTTAATTGAAAACCCAAATTAAAAAATTAAAAAATGTGTACACATTAAATATTTCTTAGTATGTACTCACTTGGATTTTCCTTTTTTCATAAACCAATTATAATCAGCTGTTAAGATTGTACTACTCGATTCGAAGTGTTTTCAGGAACACACAGGTCACCAGCATATCTAAAAAGAGAGCTGCATGGTTTTGTAACCTCTGCTGGTCTGCAAGCCGCAGGCCTCAGAAAACTCAACACCCTCACCCACACGCCGGATCAGGGCCTGGAGCATTTTTGACATTCCTCCTGCCAATGGACCGATAAATACTTTTCCCACGTGTACTTAGCTGTGGCTGAAACTGACCAGAAAAGAGGGGGGAAACAGTCACAGTGTTCTGCCTTAGCTTCTACAACCATGGCAAAGTTCACACACTGGCATCATCCTGCCCCCGACTGCACCCTCGCCACCGCCACCTTGGCGCAGCCAAACTAGAGGCAGACGCTAACAAGCTCTGAGCTGTCAGAAGGCAGCCATCCACATGGCTTTACAGGAAGGACTGATGTGTTGCACAGCTGGAAATCACAGGAAGGATGTTTTGAATAGTTGGGAAATTTGCACGGCTCTCGAAACCCAAGACAAATAATCAGCATAAAGAATAAAAATGGTTTTGAGAGGCATTACTATATTTTCACCCATAACCCATCTGTTTCAGATCGCTTTTAACCTCGGATTTTATTTCTTTTGATATTTTATTTCTGTTTCTGCTTTTTAAATTTTGCTTTTCTTATTGTACAACTGCGCTAATGTTTAATATGATTTACTGCTCTATTCGTTTTGTAAAGCGTCTTTGCAGTCCCTAAAAGCGCTATATAAATAAAATATATTATTATTATTATTATATTATTATATATTTTAGCTTGGGCGGCATGATGGATTAGTGGTTGGCATGTTCTCCTCTCAGCACTAGGGATTCCCGGTTCGAATCCCCATCTGGGTGGAGTTTCCATGTTCTCGCTGAGTCCGTGTGGGATTCCTCCGGGTTCTCCGGTTTCCTCCCACAGTCCAAAAACATGGATTAAGGTCAATTGAATTCTCCAAATTGCCCCATATAGATTGTGTGTCTGTGTGAGTGAGTGTGTGTCCAGAGATAGATTGGCACCCTGTCCTGGGTGTATCTGACCAGCGCCCGAGACGTTCTCCCCTGGATGGGCATGGGGAACCCCACCGCGACCCTAATAGAGGATAAAGCAGAAGGTGATGGATGGATGGATTGCCTCACCTCTCTGTGCCCTTCTCCTGAGTGACATGGTACTGCATGGGTGACAGACGTTTTCTTAGCTCCTCCTGAGAGAAGCTTTTGGGCCAGGTTTTCTGGGTACGACATGTTCCTATGGGAATTAAAGAAGATATGCTCAAATGTGAATTCAGTGTTGTCAGAAAATACATTTTACAGAAAACACACTGGTTAATACTTGGAAAATCAAATGTGCGAATCAGATTAAAGGCAGCTCAAGCTGGTTTGTACTGAGTTCTGAATAAGAATAATTTATTATAATAGAAAACAAGCGGCACGGTGGCTTAGTGGTTAGCACGTTCGCCTCTCAGCGCTAGGGATTCCCGGTTCGAATCCCCATATGGGTGGAGTTTCCATGTTCTCCCCGTGTCCGCGTGGGTTTCCTCCGGGTTCTCCGGTTTCCTCCCACAGTCCAAAAACATGGATCAAGTCAATTGAATTCTCCAAAAAAATTGCCCCATATAGAGTGTGTATGTGCCCAGCGATAGATTGGCGCCTTGTCCTGGGTCTATCTGCCCAGCGCCCGAGACGTTCTCCCCGGATGGGCATGGGGAACCCCACCGCGACCCTAATAGAGGATAAAGCGGAAGATAATGAATGAATAATAGAAATCTAGGAATAATGGGAATGGGTGTGAATCAGATCTGTTGCACTTCCATACATTTACACAGGAGCATGCAGTCAGTCAATCATGCCTAAAAAGTAAGCCTTAATAATAATATAATCAGGCACACATGCTCCATGTTAAAAAAGCTGAGTATTTATTGAGTAATTCTAGTTACTGGACCTTTTTAGCCAATACATCTCAAATCTTGGCTGCTTAACCATCCAAAAAAATACATTATCGAAAAGAATATAACATCGTTTCAGTGCAAAATGATGTGTTATGACTGTACATCACTTACAAATAAAGGTATGACCTCACGGAAAGTTTTCTGTTTGTATTACGACCATTTCAGCAAGCTTTATCAGAAAAGGTATCTATACTGTGACATGGATCTCGTTCATATTAAAGGTGGGGGTTGAATTAAAATCAATTTCAAGGTGCATTATCTGGGATTTAGTGGCATCTAATGATGAGGCTGCAAATTCCAACCACTTCCCCTGAAGGATATGGAAGCCGTGCTGACACTGCTTCTTAGAACAACATGCAACTTCCTTACAAATCACAGAACCATAACATGGCATACTGGGAGGCAGCCTGCTTTTATAAATTTATATAAAAAGGTCATTCGAAGGTTAAGAAAACTAACTAAAATTATTTAGTTCAATTAAAATCTATGAATATTACATTCCTGATTTGGCTGCTCCAAATTGCCCCTATATAGTGTGTGCGCCCAGCGATAGGTTGGCACCCGAAATGTTCTCCCCTGCGGCTGCACCCCTAGTACAGGATTAAGTGGAAGATGATGGATGAATACATTCCATTGTTCCTCATACATACCAACTCTTACACCTTTAAAGGTGACTAGCTAAATTTAACATGCATTCCAACCCAAGCATAAACCTTGAATTCGGTTTAGATCAGATCTAATTAACCTTTATTCGAATCACAATCAGAACCCCAAAACCAATAACACTACCATCAAACTTCTTAATTTAAAGGTAATTCTAGATCAGCTGCTCTCCTCACATTAAACACATGCGTGTGCATGTGGGCCCGACGGGCCGTGTCTCGGGTCGCGTCGGTTATGTGGAGAATTCTTTCAAATAAAGATTGAAACCATGTGAATAAAGGAAATAATGGGGTCTTTAAAAGGTCCCATCGGTGAATGGGCTCCATTGATAGGTCCCTCTCTGTCCAGTGAGTACAAAGTTACTTCTGACAACTCAGGGGAGGAGAGTTAGGAAAAAAGCAGAAGTGAGGGGGTCCACTATACAGAACTCCCCCAGATTCTGCTCGCTGGGAGAGAGAACAACTTCTGGATCCTATTAGAAAAAAAGAGACCAAAAAAAAAAAAAAAAAAAACTGGAAGAAAGAATGACAAGAAAAAAAAAACAAAAAAAGATGGAGAAATACGACTAGTATTCATTTAGAAGAGCTTTTAAATTTGCGCATGTAAAAACACGAATCGTGTCATTTGCTGCAGACCGGTTGAGATTACTTAACTACAGGTTATTGACATTTTTATATATATATATATATATATATATATATATATATATATATATATATATATATATATATATATATATATATAAAATTAACATTAACCGTTTTAATTGGAAAATACATTCTGAAGACCTGATAAAGATATTCAAAGTGATAAGTAAGCCAAAGAAAAGCATTTGAAGCCTGGTTATTCATGCAAAAGTGAGCAATTGGGTAGCTGTTAATCCACAAACGGTTAAAAAGAATAAAATAGGTAAACAGACGAAACCGCATGGCAAACTTAATGTCAAGTACAGGAAAAAACAACCCTTGTAGGCAAGTTTGAGTTTTGTATTTACTGTTATTCATTGTACAGGTTATATAAAAATATAATATCATAAATAAATAATAATATAAATATAATATAAACATTGTACTTTAGTTTATGCATATTGAGCACATTTGTAGCATAAGGGATCAAACACCACTTTCAAGGTACATTTTCCTGCAAGTGACCACATCGTGTATCTCCTACGGCAAACGGTGTAGGGGGGGGAGGGGGGAGCGTGTTATGCCACGTGGTGGCAGAGCGCAATACACACACTGCACACACTGCAAACACACACAGCGTCCAGTGGACCTGAGGGAAGCCCGCAGGCCTTGAGTTTAACAGGCTGGCTTTTGGTGACCAGATGCAGCAGATTGAACCCCGACATGGCTGCGGCGGCTGCTGCGACCACGGTCGACACTGTTGCTCGGGGGACAGTAGACTCAGGCTAGAACACACAAACACAAGACAGGGCACGGGAAGGACAGAAAAGACAAAAACTAGTCAACATGGCTGCGAATCAGATGCGTACAGCAGAGAGACCACCTTTGCGGGACGACCCGTATTTCTTCATGCAGGAAATAACGGAATTAAAACAAAGAACAAATCAGATAAGTGATAAGCAGATGGTATATGAGAAATCTTACAATTTTAAAAAGCTAAGATTTCAGATTTAACAGTATTAGTTTGGATTAAGTGGAAATCTGGATGATGACGAAATTAATGAATTTAATATTCCAGGCAATACAGCAGGCCTCTCAAAAGCACTGAGAAGACACATGGGGGGAAAAAGTCTGAATAACTATAATATTATTAGTTATAAGTTGCATTACAATTTGAAACTTCTTACAGCAATTAAGAAAAACCATACAATATGTAAAATGAACGCACATTAAATTATATAAACTAAATTAAACTAGTTAATAACTGGTAGGATTTCTGAACGTTGACGTTTGACCTCCGTTTCTAGAGCCTGGAAAAAAAAAAAACTGTACCCCATGAGCATTTTCTTATGCATTAGGTAAAAATTAATAAAGAAAATAAATAAATACATAAAGAAATAAAACACACACACACACACACGTCTAAATGCATCCAATTTGCACGCTGCTAAACATTATAGAACTTTATGCCATATAACATACCAATATAAAAGTACGGAAAAGGGAAAAAAATAAAAAAAATAAATTAAAAACAAACCTTTGTATTCCCATAAATCAGATATTCATACAGAATAAATCTAAATACCAATCTTTAGAAGCTAAACTTGTGGTGTGTAAAAAAAAAAAACAAAAAAAAAAACAAAAAAAAACAAAAAAAAAAAAAAAAACTAAAATTGTGGTGTAATTCAGCTAGTAATAGAATATAGTGTAGTTTACATTATATTCTATTACTAGCTGAATTACACCACAACCCATTTATATGTAGCTCTCATTCATTTTATATATAAATACACAATATGAATTGAGACAACTACATACTAACATCTATTTAGGATATCCCATGCGACGTTGCGCCGGCTTTTGAAGGTATAACAGCTTCCAATTTTTAAGAACGACTTTCTACAAGATTTAAATGTACAATTGCAATGTTGTCCGTTATTTCAGAAGTGCATTTGTGAGCTCACAATCACTATTTGGTGAAGTTGTTAACCACCTGGTTACCTGAAATGTGACCCGAGAAGACATGAGAGGTTAAACAAGTTGGAAACCACTGGTCTAATCTTTAACACTGTGTTTGTTATGTTACTTGATGTGTAAAGGCTTTATCTTAAAAGTAATTTGTAACTAAACCTGGTAAATGAATGCAGCGGGAAAAAAGAAACTACATTTCTCAGTGTAATGTTAAGTGGATTAAAAACATGCCTTTTGATATTAACGAAGATTAAAGTAATAAACAGTACATTTCATATAATCAGGGCAGTAAATATAAAAAATG
>JAFMOC010001360.1:0-22871 GCA_019802505.1 Corydoras sp. C115
TTCGTTCTCTGCCTTTGTAGCGCTCGATTTAACTGCTAATCTTCTCAACACACTCGCACCTTTTGCCTGCTTTTCTGCAGCATCAGCTCTCGTTTTTCATTACATACAACAATGTTCACGCCCGTCCTTGCCCAATGGCGGGGCAGTATCAATGGGGTAGAACCCCGCACCACACCACTCATTAAACATTTTCTCACACCTTTTTACCACCTTCTCACGTTTATTAGTTACTTTTATTCCCTCCAACACCTCCTTTTTGACATCACCAGCAGTCAACCCCATTTTAATCAACACACGAGCACTCTCGCACACTCCTCTATTCAACCTCTCTTGTGCGTCCACAAGCAATATCCTACAAATGCAGCTGCTTTATTGCTGTATGCTGAATTTCACTTCTATATTTCTTTTTTTTCTTTTTTCTTACATTTGCGGTCACCAGTGTCCACTCATAAACTCTTTTTACTAAAATCAAACTTTTTACCTGAAACTGATTTACCGCCCTCTGGGATTTGAACCCACCAGGAATTTAATTTAATTTACAGGTCGAACCCAATTTACATTTACCTAGACTGAGCAATTTAATTTAATTTACGGATCTTTTATGACTCGAACCCAATCACCTTGACCAATTTACATTTACCTAGACACTGTGAATTTAGAAAATTTAGAATGTTCAGTACCTGTATTGTGCTCTGCAGATGGGACTTGAACCCCCTGGGAGCAGCTTAATTTGTCGAGACGGGTCAGTCCGCGACTGTACACACACAGGGAGCTACCCCGTTCGCCTCAGTAACGCAAATACAGGATTTTCACAATCCCTTGGTCATGACCTTATATAGCTTTAAGTAAAACCCAGCATTCAACTATTTTTCAAAACACAATTATAATCCATACACAAATCCACAAAAATCCACAAAGCCTTGGAAGAACACAACACACTTCAACACTTAAAGTTATACACTTCATTTCAGTTATCAATTCCAATTGTATTAATTTAATTCACATTCCAACTTAGTCCTTATTCACCACTCGCAGCTAATTATATTGTTTTTCAGCTAAATATAGGAGCAAGCATTCTTCTTACCTTATTGGCCGGCCTGTGAGTACCGCGTAAGTTCTATCATTGGACTCAAGCAATCAACCCGATTATCTGCACTGCAATCAATGACCTTCCCCATCCCCTGCTACCATTTGTTAGGAAATCTGAAATTTCCCTGATGAACCTATTTTGAAGGCTTCAAAAAGCACAATACAGATAATTTCAGAGTTATTCGAATCAAGCGGTTTATTTATGACAAAAAACCGAGTCAAAGCAGTGTTCGTCCAAGACAAGCGATCCAACTCTGATCTCAGCACCACACCGGTCCCACCAAGATAGAGCCCCGAAGTCCAGTTGTGGACTCTATTTATTGAAAGACCATCCCTCGCTCTGCTTATTCTGAAAATACTTGTTGAAGGAGTTCAAGTTCAAGTTCAAGTTATTTATTTACAACAGTATTCAGGTTCCATCCAGTATTCGTCAGCAGAGCCATGGATGAAGATCTCCAGGAAGCTGGTCACACCTCAAAAAGAAACAGACAAGGAAGGCAGTTAGAGCTAATAATAAAGCACGGCATTTAATTAATAATTTATTGACACAGTGCATTATGTGACTCCGGCATCACTGACTAGAGCAGCATAACTAAAAGAGGCAGATGCTGCAGACTCTACATAGTTGAGATGGCGCCCCAGAACAGCATAATTTCAGCGCCACACCCCCCCATTAATGATGAGGTGGGTGAACAGGTGAAATGCCAGAATACACTGATCACAGATTACCCCCCCCAACACAGCCAAGCCTGAGATCTACATTTTTATCTACAGTGGATTAATTAAACGCAAGATTAAACAAATGTGTTTTTAATTTATTTTTAAAGATTAATAGTGATTCAGAATCACGAACAGTCACGAACTGGAAGGCTATTCCAAAGTTGAGGAGCCTTGTGGGAGAATGCTCTTCCACCAGCAGTAATTTTGTTTATTCTAGGAGCTAAGAGTAGACCAGCACCTTGAGATCGGAGCTCACGTGTTGGCTTGTACGATTGAATCAGCTCACTCAGATACTGTGGAGCCTGATTATGTAGAATTTTATATGTTATCAATAAAATTTTGTACACAATACGAAACTTAACTGGTAGCCAGTGCAAGTTTGATAACACAGGACTGATATGATCAAACTTTCTGGTTTTAGTTAAATCTCTAGCTGCAGCATTTTTCACAAGTTGTAATTTATGTAATGATTTATTAGAACATCCTGTCAGAAGTGAATTACAATAATCTAACCTTGAGGTAATAAAAGCATGAATTAGTTTTTCTGCATCTTGGAGGGAGAGGATATTTCGCAGCTTCGAAATGTTACGAAGGTGAAAAAATGCAATTCTAGTAATATTGCTAATGTGCTTTGTAAAGGAGAGATCTGAATCAATAATGACACCGAGATTATTTACAGATGAACTGGGTCTAATAAAAGAGTTATCAAGGTTTAAAATAGTGTTAGAAGCTTTGTTAATTTTGTCCTTAGATCCAACTATCAGAAACTCTGTTTTATCAGAATTTAGCAGTAGGAAGGTTTTTGACATCCATATTTTAATATCTTGGATGCAGTCCTCGAGCTTACTGACTGAACGACCATCATTAGGGTTAGCTGAAACTTATAACTGTGACTATCATCTGCGAGTTCTATGGGGGGGTTGAACGTGCTTTTCCATCCCTTATCTGGGGGAGCTGAATACAGCTCGGCTGCCCTTGAGCTTGAGCTTTATCCACCAGCCACCAGGCGCCAGGTGCATCTAGTTTTCATGAAATACAGGCCTTGGGCAATTGTCGCCCAGATTGCCCCATCGTTATGAAATGCACTAATTCCCTTGAACACAAAGTACTTACAAATCACAAATTTCTATCCCTTCAGATAACACCCCCAATTATGCACCCGCCGTCAAATCATGGTTTTACCGTAGCTAGAGGTTGTGGGAACACCAGGTCCCACACCAGGTAGGGGACATAGGTTTCCAGGTAGGGGACATGGTATGGTTGAGTACTCGGGACATCAGATGCATGCAAGGTATGCACAAACTATAAAAAGATTCTTATAGTGCCACACATTAATGTGGTCTCTTCATCACATGCGCATACATGGCCCTCTCAAAACAGGGTTTCTGCGGAGGACATTCTGGACCAGGAGCTTATATGGGAATTCGATAGCAATCACCCAGAGAGGCCCATCCCCCGCCCAGAGGACTGCTTCATTCAGAGGACTGCTTCCTGTCCTGGGACTGCTTTCCGGGAGGGGGACTGTCATGGGCTCCCACCATTTAAACCACACCATTTAAAGGCTTTTCACTCTGTAAAGCTGCTTTGTGACAATGTACTGTTGTAAAAAGCGCTATATAAATAAATAAATTGAACTTAACTTGAACTTGAACCCTCATACTCTTCTCTTTCCTCTCTGCCTAATTTGACCCGTTCGAATTCCCCTCTTATTAGTTACAGGTGCAATGGATCGCTCAACCCAATTTCTTCTCTATTTATTCTTCCCTCTTATTCTTCAAGCTGCAGGGCCTAATCCAGTGATTCCAGTCAGTGGATTGCATGGGCTGCTGGTCCACAAACTGTTGCTACACCATCTTTTGCACAGCATTACAGTGGTGTCTACAAACCTGAACTTATGACCCAAACAATTGTATAAAGCTGGTAGTGTTGTTTCTTCTCAGATTTAAGGACCCATTATTTATATATATATATATATATATATATATATATATATATATATATATATATATATATGTGTGTGTGTGTAAGAAAATTGTCAAATACAACAGCGCAAACATAAACCTTCAACAGCATTATTAAATATTTAAAGCAGGGGTTGAGAATAGGAATGGGCACCAAAAATCGATATTTAAAAGACAGCGACCGAAACACTTTGGTACTACAGAGAACTGAATTATCTCAAAATATTCTTTGCCTGTTTTCGATACTTAAATAAAACAAAATTCACGAGGGACTATGAGTCCATCGACGCGCCAAAAAAAAAAAACATGCTCCCAGTAAAATCCGCAACTGGCTCAGGAACAGAAACGGTGTACAGATATTAAAAAAATAGCTATAAAAATGTGAACTAAGAGATCAAAAGTCTGGCTGTACATCGAAAAAGTTAATGAGAACTACTCGAGGTGTATTCAGGAACACTGTATACCTGCTGGTGAGCTTGCCTCTCTGCCACTTCCTCTCCAATCTGGTAGTGTCCAATGGAGCAATGTCAGTGGCTGTTAGATGAGAGGTCACTTGTGTGGGTACTTTTTAAATTTTTATGGAAGTCAATGAAGGTTTAGGTGAGCCGTTTCTTCTCTCTTCCCCCATGTGAATGTTTTATATTTTTATTGTTACTATGATTTTTTAAAGATTTGTCTGCGAGCCAGATGCAGTCACCAAAAGAGACACATCTGGCTCGAGAGCCATAGTTTCCTGACCCCTGGTTTAAGGCATTATATTAAACCTACAGCATAAAAAATGACATTTTTCAGTTTTTCATGTGTAATAGGGATTAACACAATCCTACTACACCAATTTTTTATAGTGGCAATTTTTCAGCAGTTTAAAAAAGAAACATAGTTTAAATACATTGCCAACAGTTAAACACACCTATTGCATTTGAAAACTAGTTTCTATAAGGTACCCATGTGCCTTCTTAGAAAAAATATTATGTTCTGAACAAAATGATGTTGCTTATTGATTTATTGATCTGATATACAGCACTCACTAATTAATTGTGTTAAGAATTAAATTTAATATCTTATTACCTTAATGTCTTTCTCTCCAGGTCACGCTAAAATTCACAAACACTTCTATCTGTGAATGCACGAAAAAAACTGAACATGAGTAAGTAACAATATATTTATTTTGTCTTATTAAATTTATTTTAGAAACATGTATTTTTGTTATGTTACAGAATCACTTATTCTGACATTATAATTATATGGTTGTCAGGCCTTTGAGATGATGAATTGGACAGATCAGTAAGGTCAGTTACAGCAACACTGTTGGTATAGTTTAGTTAAACCTAGAGTTAAAAAAACACATTTAGCAAATTTACAAGCATTAAAACACTTTTTTGAAGAAAAAAATTGTCAATAATAAATAAAACAAAATATAACCGCAAGCGGTGATTAGCGGGGTTCAAGCGGGTATGGACAGTCTGGACAACATGGCAGTAGGAACATACATATATAGCGCCCCCTCTGGCCAATCGGTGTCAAAATCTAGTGGTTGGGAAAGAATGTGTAGATGTACAGATCAGTGAAGTTTGAAGGTCATCGGTCGACGGGAAGGGCGTGAAAGACCTGCTGACAGCGGATTGGCTGATGTCGGTCATAAAGTTCGGGGGAGGTAGTCGGATTTTCGGAATCTGTTTTAGACTGGACAGAAGATGATGTTTGTTGAGTTTGAGCTCGATCGCATTTACGGTTAGTGAGAAACTCACATGTAGCTGTTATAGCGCCTATCAGAGGCCCCATAAGGATTAGGTCAACCAAAATCGGCCTGCATCACTGGAGGGACATGGCGGGTATACCTCTTTAATTTGGACTTGATGAGATTAACGGCTAATGAGTTATAGCAATGTAGCCTATATGTGCTAATGACGCTAATGAAAAAATATTAGTGTAAAATAAGTGGAAGTGGAAAAGTCGACATTTTTTTGATAATTATTTACCTAGACATTCTCCTGAGTATGAGCAGATGAATTTTGAGAAGATTGGATTAAAATCCAGAGACTTGTTCGAAAAGGGCAGGTTTTGGACTTTGTGAAATATCTGGAGAAGTCGACATTTTTTTAATGGACATGTATGGGGACAGATGTGAAGGATGTAGTAGAGCATTATGGGATTGCATAAATGAGACGGTAGATGTACATATGTGGAAGTTATTAGCAGTATTTAGAAATAGCGCCACCTCTGGCCAATCGGCGTCGAAATCGGGGGGGGGTTTGTAAAGAGTGCGTAGACGTACAGAGTGGTGAAGTTTAAGGGTCATCGGTCAACGGGAAGGGCACGAAAGGCCTGTTGACAGCGGTTTGGCTAATGGCGGTCGTAAACCTCGGGGGATGTAGTCGCATTTTGGATATCTGTTAGAGACTGGACAGAAGATGATGTGTGTTGAGTTTGAGCTCGATCGCATGTACGGTTAGTGAGAAACAGACATGTACTGTTATAGCGCCACCTATGGACAGAAGTGCGCCAAATTTCTTGGACGTCCTCAGGGACTGATGCTGAATGTGTGTGTGAAGTTGTAGAAGGTTTGAGTGAAGGGTGTTTGAGTTACAGATTTTTGAATGAAGGATGAATTAATTTGAATTATGACATGTAGATGAATTTGCATGTAGCAGTGGGACTGAAGGGAAAAGTCAGAGTTTTTTTTAAAATCGAGTGGAGGGCACACTCTGCTGAATTTTTTGATACCAAACACATGGGGATTGAGTGAAAAATGGAGAAGTAGTAGGAAGAAGTGGAATTTTTGAAATTATGCAAATTAGCGAAAAATCTAAGTGGGCGGAGCTTATGGGTCCAAATTGCAAAGTGGTTTGTTGAGGGTCTGTGAGACTGGAAAAAAAGTTTGAAGACTGTGAGAAGAAGGTGGTAGAAGTTAGACGCGTAAACGCGTTTTGCTGCTCTATTGCGCCACCAATAGATGAAAACATCTGGATTTTGTTATCTGAGAAGATGCACACCATCTGGATGTACCCACCGGGTTTGGTGGCTGATGGCGCTGCGGTTTTGGCTGCCCAACGCGTTTTTCCGGAGAAAAATAATAATAATAATAATAAATATAACCGCAAGCGGTGATTAGCGGGGTTCAAGCGTGTATGGACAGTCTGGACAACATGGCAGTAGGAACATACATATATAGCGCCCCCTTTGGCCAATCGGTGTCAAAATCTAGTGGTTGGGAAAGAATGTGTAGATGTACAGATCAGTGAAGTTTGAAGGTCATCGGTCGACGGGAAGGGCGTGAAAGACCTGCTGAAAGCGGATTGGCTGATGTCGGTCGTAAAGTTCGGGGGAGGTAGTCGGATTTTCGGAATCTGTTTTAGACTGGACAGAAGATGATGTTTGTTGAGTTTGAGCTCGATCGCATTTACGGTTAGTGAGAAACTCACATGTAGCTGTTATAGCGCCTATCAGAGGCCCCATAAGGATTAGGTCAACCAAAATCGGCCTGCATCACTGGAGGGACATGGCGGGTATACCTCTTTAATTTGGACTTGATGAGATTAACGGCTAATGAGTTATAGCAATGTAGCCTATATGTGCTAATGACGCTAATGAAAAAATATTAGTGTAAAATAAGTGGAAGTGGAAAAGTCGACATTTTTTTGATAATTATTTACCTAGACATTCTCCTGAGTATGAGCAGATGAATTTTGAGAAGATTGGATTAAAATCCAGAGACTTGTTCGAAAAGGGCAGGTTTTGGACTTTGTGAAATATCTGGAGAAGTCGACATTTTTTTAATGGACATGTATGGGGACAGATGTGAAGGATGTAGTAGAGCATTATGGGATTGCATAAATGAGACGGTAGATGTACATATGTGGAAGTTATTAGCAGTATTTTAGAAATAGCGCCACCTCTGGCCAATCGGCGTCGAAATCGGGGGGTTTGTAAAGAGTGCGTAGACGTACAGAGTGGTGAAGTTTAAGGGTCATCGGTCAACGGGAAGGGCACGAAAGGCCTGTTGACAGCGGTTTGGCTAATGGCGGTCGTAAACCTCGGGGGATGTAGTCGCATTTTGGATATCTGTTAGAGACTGGACAGAAGATGATGTGTGTTGAGTTTGAGCTCGATCGCATGTACGGTTAGTGAGAAACAGACATGTAGCTGTTATAGCGCCACCTATGGACAGAAGTGCGCCAAATTTCTTGGACGTCCTCAGGGACTGATGCTGAATGTGTGTGTGAAGTTGTAGAAGGTTTGAGTGAAGGGTGTTTGAGTTACAGATTTTTGAATGAAGGATGAATTAATTTGAATTATGACATGTAGATGAATTTGCATGTAGCAGTGGGACTGAAGGGAAAAGTCAGATTTTTTTTTAAAATCGAGTGGAGGGCACACTCTGCTGAATTTTTTGATACCAAACACATGGGGATTGAGTGAAAAATGGAGAAGTAGTAGGAAGAAGTGGAATTTTTAAATTATGCAAATTAGCGAAAAATCTAAGTGGGCGGAGCTTATGGGTCCAAATTGCAAAGTGGTTTGTTGAGAGTCTGTGAGACTGGAAAAAAAGTTTGAAGACTGTGAGAAGAAGGTGGTAGAAGTTAGACGCGTAAACGCGTTTTGCTGCTCTATTGCGCCACCAATAGATGAAAACATCTGGATTTTGTTATCTGAGAAGATGCACACCATCTGGATGTACCCACCGGGTTTGGTGGCTGATGGCGCTGCGGTTTTGGCTGCCCAACGCGTTTTTCCGGAGAAAAATAATAATAATAATAATAAATATAACCGCAAGCGGTGATTAGCGGGGTTCAAGCGTGTATGGACAGTCTGGACAACATGGCAGTAGGAACATACATATAGAGCGCCCCCTCTGGCCAATCGGTGTGAAAATCTGGTGGTTATGAAAGAATGTGTAGATGTACAGATCAGTGAAGTTTGAAGGTCATCGGTCGACGGGAAGGGCGTGAAAGACCTGCTGAAAGCGGATTGGCTGATGTCGGTCGTAAAGTTCGGGGGAGGTAGTCGGATTTTCGGAATCTGTTTTAGACTGGACAGAAGATGATGTTTGTTGAGTTTGAGCTCGATCGCATTTACGGTTAGTGAGAAACTCACATGTAGCTGTTATAGCGCCTATCAGAGGCCCCATAAGGACTAGGTCAACCAAAATCGGCGTGCATCACCGGAGGGACATGGCGGGCATACCTATTTAATTTGGACTTGATGAGATTAACGGCTAATGAGTTATAGCAATATAGCCTATATATGCTAATGACGCTAATGAAAAAATATTAGTGTAAAATAAGTGGAAGTGGAAAAGTCGACATTTTTTTGATAATTATTTACCTAGACATTCTCCTGAGTATGACCAGATGAATTTTGAGAAGATTGGATTAAAATCCAGAGACTAGTTCGAAAAGGGCAGGTTTTGGACTTTGTGAAATATCTGGAGAAGTGGACATTTTTTTAATGGACATGTATGGGGACAGATGTGAAGGATGTAGTAGAGCATTATGGGATTGCATAAATGAGACGGTAGATGTACATATGTGGAAGTTATTAGCAGTATTTTAGAAATAGCGCCACCTCTGGCCAATCGGCGTCGAAATCGGGGGGTTTGTAAAGAGTGCGTAGACGTACAGAGTGGTGAAGTTTAAGGGTCATCGGTCAACGGGAAGGGCACGAAAGGCCTGTTGACAGCGGTTTGGCTAATGGCGGTCGTAAACCTCGGGGGATGTAGTCGCATTTTGGATATCTGTTAGAGACTGGACAGAAGATGATGTGTGTTGAGTTTGAGCTCGATCGCATGTACGGTTAGTGAGAAACAGACATGTAACTGTTATAGCGCCACCTATGGACAGAAGTGCGCCAAATTTCTTGGACGTCCTCAGGGACTGATGCTGAATGTGTGTGTGAAGTTGTAGAAGGTTTAGTGAAGGGTGTTTGAGTTACAGATTTTTGAATGAAGGATGAATTAATTTGAATTATGACATGTAGATGAATTTGCATGTAGCAGTGGGACTGAAGGGAAAAGTCAGAGTTTTTTTTAAAATCGAGTTGAGGGCACACTCTGCTGAATTTTTTTTTGATACCAAACACATGGGGATTGAGTGAAAAATGGAGAAGTAGTAGGAAGAAGTGGAATTTTTAAATTATGCAAATTAGCAAAAAATCTAAGTGGGCGGAGCTTATGGGTCCAAATTGCAAAGTGGTTTGTTGAGGATCTGTGAGACTGGAAAAAAAGTTTGAAGACTGTGAGAAGAAGGTGGTAGAAGTTAGACGCGTAAACGCGTTTTGCTGCTCTATTGCGCCACCAATAGATGAAAACATCTGGATTTTGTTATCTGAGAAGATGCACACCATCTGGATGTACCCTCCGGGTTTGGTGGCTGATGGCGCTGCGGTTTTGGCTGCCCAACGCGTTTTTTTCCGAGGAGAAAAAATAATAATAATAATAATAATAATAATAATAAATATAACCGCAAGCGGTGATTAGCGGGGTTCAAGCGGGTATGGACAGTCTGGACAACATGGCAGTAGGAACATACATATAGAGCGCCCCCTCTGGCCAATCGGTGTGAAAATCTGGTGGTTATGAAAGAATGTGTAGATGTACAGATCAGTGAAGTTTGAAGGTCATCGGTCGACGGGAAGGGCGTGAAAGACCTGCTGAAAGCGGATTGGCTGATGTCGGTCGTAAAGTTCGGGGGAGGTAGTCGGATTTTCGGAATCTGTTTTAGACTGGACAGAAGATGATGTTTGTTGAGTTTGAGCTCGATCGCATTTACGGTTAGTGAGAAACTCACATGTAGCTGTTATAGCGCCTATCAGAGGCCCCATAAGGACTAGGTGAACCAAAATCGGCCTGCATCACCGGAGGGACATGCCGAGTATACCTCTTTAATTTGGACTTGATGCGAATAACGGCTAATGAGTTATAGCAATATAGCCTAAATATGCTAATGACGCTAATGAAAAAATATTAGTGTAAAATAAGTGGAAGTGGAAAAGTCGACATTTTTTTGATAATTATTTACCTAGACATTCTCCTGAGTATGACCAGATGAATTTTGAGAAGATTGGATTAAAATCCAGAGACTAGTTCGAAAAGGGCAGGTTTTGGACTTTGTGAAATATCTGGAGAAGTGGACATTTTTTTAATGGACATGTATGGGGACAGATGTGAAGGATGTAGTAGAGCATTATGGGATTGCATAAATGAGACGGTAGATGTACATATGTGGAAGTTATTAGCAGTATTTTAGAAATAGCGCCACCTCTGGCCAATCGGCGTCGAAATCGGGGGGTTTGTAAAGAGTGCGTAGACGTACAGAGTGGTGAAGTTTAAGGGTCATCGGTCAACGGGAAGGGCACGAAAGGCCTGTTGACAGCGGTTTGGCTAATGGCGGTCGTAAACCTCGGGGATGTAGTCGCATTTTGGATATCTGTTAGAGACTGGACAGAAGATGATGTGTGTTGAGTTTGAGCTCGATCGCATGTACGGTTAGTGAGAAACAGACATGTAACTGTTATAGCGCCACCTATGGACAGAAGTGCGCCAAATTTCTTGGACGTCCTCAGGGACTGATGCTGAATGTGTGTGTGAAGTTGTAGAAGGTTTGAGTGAAGGGTGTTTGAGTTACAGATTTTTGAATGAAGGATGAATTAATTTGAATTATGACATGTAGATGAATTTGCATGTAGCAGTGGGACTGAAGGGAAAAGTCAGAGTTTTTTTTAAAATCGAGTTGAGGGCACACTCTGCTGAATTTTTTGATACCAAACACATGGGGATTGAGTGAAAAATGGAGAAGTAGTAGGAAGAAGTGGAATTTTTAAATTATGCAAATTAGCGAAAAATCTAAGTGGGCGGAGCTTATGGGTCCAAATTGCAAAGTGGTTTGTTGAGAGTCTGTGAGACTGGAAAAAAAGTTTGAAGACTGTGAGAAGAAGGTGGTAGAAGTTAGACGCGTAAACGCGTTTTGCTGCTCTATTGCGCCACCAATAGATGAAAACATCTGGATTTTGTTATCTGAGAAGATGCACACCATCTGGATGTACCCTCCGGGTTTGGTGGCTGATGGCGCTGCGGTTTTGGCTGCCCAACGCGTTTTTCCGGAGAAAAATAATAATAATAAGAATAAGAAAAATCTGAGCGAAAACAATAGGTTTTCATGCACTTCGTGCTTGAACCCCTAATAATAATAAATATAACCGCAAGCGGTGATTAGCGGGGTTCAAGCGGGTATGGACAGTCTGGACAACATGGCAGTAGGAACATACATATATAGCGCCCCCTCTGGCCAATCGATGTGAAAATCTGGTGGTTATGAAAGAATGTGTAGATGTACAGATCAGTGAAGTTTGAAGGTCATCGGTCGACGGGAAGGGCGTGAAAGACCTGCTGAAAGCGGATTGGCTGATGTCGGTCGTAAAGTTCGGGGGAGGTAGTCGGATTTTCGGAATCTGTTTTAGACTGGACAGAAGATGATGTTTGTTGAGTTTGAGCTCGATCGCATTTACGGTTAGTGAGAAACTCACATGTAGCTGTTATAGCGCCTATCAGAGGCCCCATAAGGACTAGGTGAACCAAAATCGGCCTGCATCACCGGAGGGACATGCCGAGTATACCTCTTTAATTTGGACTTGATGCGAATAACGGCTAATGAGTTATAGCAATATAGCCTAAATATGCTAATGACGCTAATGAAAAAATATTAGTGTAAAATAAGTGGAAGTGGAAAAGTCGACATTTTTTTGATAATTATTTACCTAGACATTCTCCTGAGTATGACCAGATGAATTTTGAGAAGATTGGATTAAAATCCAGAGACTAGTTCGAAAAGGGCAGGTTTTGGACTTTGTGAAATATCTGGAGAAGTGGACATTTTTTTAATGGACATGTATGGGGACAGATGTGAAGGATGTAGTAGAGCATTATGGGATTGCATAAATGAGACGGTAGATGTACATATGTGGAAGTTATTAGCAGTATTTAGAAATAGCGCCACCTCTGGCCAATCGGCGTCGAAATCGGGGGGTTTGTAAAGAGTGCGTAGACGTACAGAGTGGTGAAGTTTAAGGGTCATCGGTCAACGGGAAGGGCACGAAAGGCCTGTTGACAGCGGTTTGGCTAATGGCGGTCGTAAACCTCGGGGGATGTAGTCGCATTTTGGATATCTGTTAGAGACTGGACAGAAGATGATGTGTGTTGAGTTTGAGCTCGATCGCATGTACGGTTAGTGAGAAACAGACATGTAACTGTTATAGCGCCACCTATGGACAGAAGTGCGCCAAATTTCTTGGACGTCCTCAGGGACTGATGCTGAATGTGTGTGTGAAGTTGTAGAAGGTTTGAGTGAAGGGTGTTTGAGTTACAGATTTTTGAATGAAGGATGAATTAATTTGAATTATGACATGTAGATGAATTTGCATGTAGCAGTGGGACTGAAGGGAAAAGTCAGAGTTTTTTTTAAAATCGAGTGGAGGGCACACTCTGCTGAATTTTTTGATACCAAACACATGGGGATTGAGTGAAAAATGGAGAAGTAGTAGGAAGAAGTGGAATTTTTAAATTATGCAAATTAGCGAAAAATCTAAGTGGGCGGAGCTTATGGGTCCAAATTGCAAAGTGGTTTGTTGAGAGTCTGTGAGACTGGAAAAAAAGTTTGAAGACTGTGAGAAGAAGGTGGTAGAAGTTAGACGCGTAAACGCGTTTTGCTGCTCTATTGCGCCACCAATAGATGAAAACATCTGGATTTTGTTATCTGAGAAGATGCACACCATCTGGACGTACCCTCCGGGTTTGGTGGCTGATGGCGCGCTGCCCAACGCGTTTTTCCGGAGAAAAATAATAATAAGAATAAGAAAAATCCGAGCGAAAACAATAGGTTTCATGCACTTCGTGCTTGAACCCCTAATAATAATAAGAATAAGAAAAATCCGAGCGAAAACAATAGGTTTTCATGCACTTCGTGCTTTGAACCCCATAAAAATAATAAAATAATAAGAATAATAGTGAAAAATCCGAGCGAAAACAATAGGTTTTCATGCACTTCGTGCTTGAACCCCTGTTGATGAGAAATCCTGTCTCTGGTCCTCATTCATATGCAATTCTCGTTACACTATGTTACCATTATTATAGGTGTTTGATCAAGTTGAGGTCAGGTCTCTGTGTGGAATAATTAAATTTCTCCTCACAAAACACTACCAACCATGTCTTTATAGACACTGCTTTGTATATTGGGGCAGTCATGCTGGAACAAAAAGACTGATCTGACTAAAGACTGCGCAAACTGATCCCAAAAAAACAGTTCCCACAGAAGTATGTAGTTGTCCAAAATGCATGACTATTTGCTTGATTTCATAAACTTGTGGGAACTTCAACTTGAGTAAGTTTAAGATTAAGCGGTGTGTCTCAATACTTTCATCCATTTAATGTATATTTATCTACTGATAATTTATGCGCACAATAGTAGGTACACATTGTCTATCCCTGTCACAATTTAGTGATGATTGTGTTTACCTCTTTATTCAGATGGGGTTTAGGCCCTTTTTTTCACCCTTTCTATAACCCACTTTGTCCTTTTGTTTTACCTAACAGTATCTTCTTTATACACTCAAACCCCATCTCATTCAGTCATTCATTTATTTGTCTTTGAGCACCATGTAGTAACTAACAAGCCTTTGCTACAGGATGTTATAAATGAAACTGTACACTCATCTTTGATAACTGGCTTTTGTAAGCAGTCTTTACTTGCAGAATTTTTGTGATTTTCCTTATAAAAGCCTAATAACAATAAAAATAAATAAACTTTATAAGATAGCTATGCTTATTAGAGCTTTTCAGAGCTGCACAGTTTATGTTAGAAAATTACATTATTTAGGCTACACGCTATACAGTTTGTTTAACTGTTTAATAACCTTTTAGTTTATTGTGCTAATTTAATTCAAACCTTTTGAATGCCATTTTTTAAACACCTATTCTGGGTTTCTGAAATGTTCTTAACTATTTCCACTGTAAAGAATCTAGGACAACAGAAAAACAATCACAAAAAATATTATTTTCTTGCCAAAAATACACCATATGGACAAAAGTACTGGGACACTAACCATCACTCCAACAGTAGCTTTTATGTCATCCAATTCAGGGTTGGTCCATCCTTCATCAGCTATACTAGCTTTCAATTCTTTTTGAACACTTTTTAAAAGGTATTACATTTGTGAGATTAGACCGTAATGTAAAACCTCAGGGCAGGGCATAGTATGGGTAAGTCAAGTTTTTGTACATTATTTTTCTAACCATAGTGCTTGAAAGTTTTCAAACCATTTGGAATTTTGTATTATATAATGAATAAAGACAGTTAAACAAATGAGACTAAATATTATACTTGGTCATTTATTTATTGAGGAATGGCATTAATAAATGGCATTATTGTGAGTGGCAAAAGTATGTGAACCTTTAGAATTAGCAGTTAATATAAAGGTGAAATTAAAGTCAGGTGTTTTCAATTAATAGTATCAGATGTTTGGGCAATTAAATTTCTTTTAATATATATATATTTTATAATTATTTTAATTAAAAACTATTAAAGTCTGCATTTCACAATGCATGTCTGTGAAAGTGTATCATAACATGAACAAAAGAAATTTCTATCCAAAAATTCTACAAAACTATCTCTAAAGATTTTGTATTCCAATAATCCACAGTGAAACATTACTCCCCCCCCCCCCCAGGAGTGGTCGACCAACAAATATCACTCCAAGAGCAAGGCCTTCTGAGCAACTGAAGGCCTCTCTCACATTGGCTAATGTTCATGAGTCCACGATCTGGACAGCAGTGAACACTAATGATGTGTATGGCTCATTTGCAAACTGAAAGCCACTGCTCTACAACAAGAATGTTGCTGCTTATCTGCTGAAAACATTTCTGCAAAAGAACCTTATCTAATTTGTGAAACATGTTGGTGGTAGTATCATGGTTTTGGCCTGTTTTACTGCATCTGCGCCAAGACAGCTTGCCATCATTAATGGAACAATTAATTTGTAATTATATCAGAGAATTCTAAAGGAAAATGTCAGGAAATCTATTCTTAAACTTAATCTTAAGTAAAGGTGGGTCATGCAGCAACAACAAGCACACGTCTTTTTACCAGATGAATGGCCAAGTCAAACTCCTGACCTTAATCCCATGGAAATGTTGTGGAAGGTTATAAAGTGAGCAGTAAATGTGAGGATTAAGTATTATACTTTTGTCAAATATTTTTTAACTGGGTTCCCTTTATATACTTTTAGGACCATAAAAATCTGATAATGTTTAATGTCATAATTATGCAGAAATATAGAAAAATTTTAAATGTTTACAAATTTTCAAGCATCACTGTGAAACATTATACTATAAGGCTTACTTATATGATGTTGCATTTATTATAAACTTTTTCTAAAAGAACTCTGGGTTACAAATCAGAGCTGACCAAATATTAAAATTTTACATTTACAAGATCCTGCATTGAAGGCATTGTAAGTTGCTCTCTCTGGGAATTACAGGTACCATTGGCACCAATGTCAAAGAGAACCGACACTTGGACAACAATTCATCCAAGGTGGGGCTGCAAACCGCCAATGGGCCACTGGGTTTCAACCGCAAACGTCCTTTGGAGGAAGGCAACCGAGGCCACATCCACTCCAAATTTCGACCTAAACACCGTAAAAAGGCACAAGCTCAGATATCACCAAAAAATGCACTGATGCAGTTGAACGAAATCAAACCAGGACTCCAGTACAGGCAGTCCCAGATCGGGCCAGTGCATGCACCAATATTTTCTATGAGCGTGGAGGTCAATGGGCAGCATTTTGAGGGCACAGGGCCCACAAAGAAAAAGGCCAAGCTAAATGTGGCTGAGAAAGCCCTGCGTTCATTTGTGCAGTTCCCCAATGCTTGCGAGGCACATGTGGTAATGGGTCGAATGCTTAACAACAACACTGACTTCACCTCCGATCAAGCTGACTTCCCGGATACACTTTTTAATGGATTTGAGACTCCTCTCTTGCCTAGCACTAATGGAAATCTGCATTCTCAAATTGAGTGCCCATCACCTGTTCTGACTGCTCAGCAGGCCCAGATGAGCCATGGCAAGAATGCGGTAATGATCCTAAACGAGCTGAAGTTGGGTCTCAAGTATGAGTTTGTGGCAGAGAGTGGGGAGAGCCATGCCAAGAACTTTGTCATGGCTGTTACTGTGGACTCAAAGGTTTTTCAAGGATCAGGACGAAATAAAAAACTGGCAAAAGCACGTGCAGCTCAGGCGGCACTTTCAAGCTTATTCAACATGCAGCTGGACCAAACACCATCACGACAGCCCATACCTAGATATGGTCTACAGTTACACCTTCCACAGGTATGGAAAACACTATCAAATTCAATATTAGTGTACAAACATTAAAATTATTTAACCAGTTCTTCTGAGATCTGTAGGATGAACCAACCAACTAGGTGCATAACAGAGGCTATTAAATGGCTCTGCAGGATGCTGTGGTAGCTGTTTTGGTTCAGGGTACTTCTCACTCTGTACAAGTATTCAACCCTGGATCCAGCCATGCTGTTGTCCTCCATGTTTGACAGTCGATCAGTAGCCCAAATTTCTTTTCACTTCATTAAATAAAAACAATCTTGCTTACTTGTTTCTGATGTGTGTTTGTGTCTTAGATGTTGGCTGACGCAGTGTCACGACTTGTGGTGGAAAGATTTTGTGAGCTAACAAACAACTTTACATCACCTCATGCACGCCGAAAGGTTCTTGCTGGAGTTGTCATGACAACAGGTACGTAAACAGGAATTAGAATTTATGGACAAGTATTTGGACACTCAAAAATGTGAGCTAGATCCTCTTATCCATCATCAATGTATAACCATGGTTGCTGAGAGGCAAACCTGCTAACCACTATGCCGTCCTTTGGTTGTAGCAAATTAGAAAGAAAATTTTCGTATAACTGCAGGATTTGTATGGTCATTAAAAAAATGGAAAATTCATGGAATTTATCAATTAAATTTCCAAGCTCTGGAAAAGTTTTGGAATTTTATTTTCAAACAAAAGTTTTGAAAAAGTCCTTGAATTGAAAACTTTCAAGCACTATGGTTAGACAAATAACGTACAAAAACTTGAGTTAACCATACTATGCCCTGACCTTAACCCACCTACCCAGTTAAACACACTTGGAATAAACTAAAGAGGTTTTACATTAATGTCTAATCTCACAATTGTAATACCTTTTAAAAAAGTGTTCAAAAAGAATTGAAAGCTAGTATAGCTGATGAAGGATGGGCCAACCCTGAATTGTATGACATAAAAGCTACTGTTGGAGTGATGGTTCATTCACAAAATCATTTTGTGATTGTTTTTCTGTTGTCCTAGATTCTTTACAGTGGAAATAGTAAAGAATGTTTCAGAAACCCAGAATAAGTGTTTAAAAAATGGCATTCAAAAGGTTTGAATTAAAATAGCACAATAACCTAAAAGGTTATTAAACAGTTATACAAACTGTATAGCGTGTAGCCTAAATAATGTACTTTTCTAACATAAACTTAGGTATGAGACCTCTTTACAAGCAAGATGGCTTTTCTTTGAATTTTTTCTGTCAGTTCTCTAGATGTCCGATCCAATGGCACCTGCCAGTATCCTTTACACAAGTCAAGTGTAGACAAAACTTGGCTTTTCCCAGTCTTTTTATTATTTCATCTGCTCATGGCATGGCATAGGGATCAAAAGCTGATACGGCATTCAACTTTGCAAAGTCCACACAGAAACGCAAGTTTCCGTCCTTTTTAGGAACTAGGACAACAGGGCTACACCATTTGCTTTTTGATGGCTCTATGATGCCCATCTATATCATGTCCTGTACTTCCTTTTTTAGTGATGGAACAAGTCGTGCTGGTACCCTGCAAGTGGTCTGTCGGATTGGTATGTCTTTGGTGAGTCTGATGTTGTGCTGGGTTATTGCTGTCCGTCCTGGTCCTTCTAAGAAGAGCTTAGGTGGAATAACTCGCAGCAATTCCTTCTGTCTCTGTGTACTCAAATAAGAGACATCTGGGAGAACTTGGCTTGTATCTCCTGTTGGAAAATATTGTTCCTTTGTTTCTTCCTCATCATCCATAGCCCTGATTCACATCTGTTCTTAGCTTGAGGTACCTTGTTCGTTCCATGGCCTAAGCATATTAACGTGGAAAGTTTGGAACTTCTTTTTTCTGTCAGGTAAGTAAAGTTAGGTAGTGTCTCCAATCCGCTTGCGCACTTCATAGGGACCTTGCAACTTGGCCAAAAGTCCTGTTTCGCTGGTGGGAAGCAAAATAAGTGCTTTCTGTCCAAGTTGTAATGCTCTTTTTCTTGACACTTTGTCATACTAGCGTTTTTGACACTCTTATGCCTTATACCATCTCAGTCTCAACTTTTCTCTTATTTTTTCAACATATGTCACAATGTTCATTCTCCGATCGTCTTTCTCACCTTCCCAGACCTCCTTTAAGACATCCAGAGGGCCTATCACCTGGTGGCCATAAAGAAGTTCAAAAGGAGAGAATCCGGTTGAAGACTGAGGTACTTTCCGATATGCAAAGAGAACATAGGACAGCCATGTGTCCCAGTCTGTCCCGTTGTCATTGGCCAGCTCTTTTAGGGTCTGCTTCAGCGATTTATTAAATCTCTCAGTCAAACCATCAATTTTGGGGTGATATGGCGTGGTGTGAATACCTTTAATGCCTAATAAATTATACACGTCTCTCATGAGCTTTGAGGTGAAATTTGTGCCCTGGTCGGTCAAAATCTCCCTCGGAATTCCTACCCAAGAAATGAGTCGGATAAGAGCGTTGACCGTTTGATGCGTTTTTACTTTTCTCATTGCAAAGGCATCTGGCATTTTATAGCATAATCGCATACAACGAGAATGTAGCGGTTTCCGTTCTTGGTTCTAGGACATCGACATCCATTGCTACACGCGAAAATGGGACATCTATAATAGGCATGTTCACCATAGGTACCCGGTCTGACTTTTTTTGGGGTGCTATAAGCTGACACCGCAGAGCTTGTGGAAGTATTAATTGTTCTCGCGATTCAAAATGAATCACATTGTGTGCGTTAAAATGTGTGCACGCATGTGTAATTGCTTCAGATACTGTTCTGTGTACTGTTTCAAACCTCAATTGCGATCTACCTGACACCCCATCGACGTAATGGGCACCCCTGGTCTATGGTGAGGTGTACCCCTGGTGTATGGTGATTTTACATCATCACAAAACACAATTTCCTAAATGTCCACTGTGTAGTCATATGTGAATTTATAACATTTGAAGGATTTTTTTGTGAGGGGTACACCATGGCATTTAAACATCAAATTCCTGGGAGTCACCATCTCTCAGGACCTGAAATGGGCATGTAGACAAAGATGGCGCTGAGTATGGCTGCCGTGTTGCGAGCTCCCACCTACTTGTGCAGTTCTTCATTGATTGTGTGCTTATTTTTTCTATTTTTGCACTAAACGTTACTGGCATCATCGTTTATGGAGTTCCACAAAGCCGATCCTTTATTTGCAAACATCGGTGAAGCTCCATTTACCTGGGTCGCCCAGCCACGCACACACCGGAGATGCCACAAAAGAGGCAAGAGGGCCGTCGTCCTCGTCAGGCTACCAACCACCTCTTCCCACCTTACTACTGGCTAACGAGCGGTCTCTGGACAACATGCTGTGTGAGGTATGAGACTGCAGCGTTATCTGCCTCACAGAAACTTAGCTATCCGCGGACACTCCCGATCATCATGCCATAGAATCTGCAGGGTTCTCTCTAGACCACGCCCACAGAACCAAAGAGCTTTCCGGGAAAAGCAAGGTGGAGTATGTTTCCTGATCAATAATGCTTTGTGTGATCAGAGAAATGTAACTTCATGGAGCCTTTCTGTTCGCCTGAGCTGGAGTTTCTGATCATCTTTAGCCGGTTGGTGTGATTACCCCGTGAGTTCATGGGTCTGTGCTTAACAGCTGTGTACATACCCCCGCAAGCGGACTCAGACCTCCCACTCGGGAGGCAACACAAGGCTATCAACCAACAGATGACCGCGTGCCCGGACGCTGCACTCATTATTGCAGGGGACTTTAATCGGACAAACTTCAGAACTTTTTGTCCAGCACTATTTCAGTATATCATATGCTTCATGCAACAATCTCAGGTACTGGACCACTGCTATACAAACATCTGGCATCGGACAAAGCCCTCCCCCAACCCCCGTTTGGCAAATCACATCACTCCTTCATCCTGCTCATGCCCACCTACAGGCAGAGGCTGAAACAGGAGCCGCCTATCATCAATGAGGTACGCCGCTGGTCTGACCAATCAGATGCTACGCTTCAGGACAGTTTCATACACAAGTGCCTAGATGATGTAGTGCCCTTTGAATCAGTGTGCGTCTACCCCCAATCAGAAGCCCTGGCTGAATCGTGACGTCCACTATGCTACGCAGCGCTGAGAGTGTTCTCCGTAGGACCATAAAGCCGGCTAAACGCGGGTACAGAGAGAAAGTGGAGGCACAGTTCAGCACAACCAACACCTGGAGATTGTGGCAGGGGCTTAATGCAATCACCAATTATAAAAGACACCCTCACTCTCTGTCTAGCACCACAAAGCTCTACCAGACGAGCTGAACTACATCTACGCTCGGTTCAAGGCAGTTCACACTGCGCCCCACCCACCGCTAATTCCAATTCACCTTACATCTCAGTTGCTGATGTGCGTAGAGTCTTCCAGTGGATTAATCCATGCAAGTCAGCTGGTCCAGATGGCATACCCGAGAAAGTGCTTAAAGTCTGCTATAAGGAATTACCAGATGTTTATGCAGACATTTATAACACCTCACACGCTCTCTCAGTTGTGCCTGCATGCTTCAAACAGGCCATCATTGTACCAGTTCCAAAGACAGCCAGCACTACCTGTCTGAATGACTGGTGACCTATTGCCCTAACCTCTTTCACAAGCAAATGCTTTGAGAGACTGGTTAGGGATATCATCATTCCTCATTACCTGATACCTTGGACCCGCATACAGGCAGAACAGATCCACTGATGCCTCTCTCCCATCTAGAGAAGAATAACACTTATGAGAATGCTGTTTGTGGACTACAGTTCAGCATGCAACACCATCGTTCCCTCTAGGCTCATGGGAAGGCTCCAGAATGCACCACACAGGTGGTGAAGTAGGCCCAACAACGCCTCTACTTCTTCAGAAGGCTGAGAAGGTTTGGTCTGAACCCCAGCATCCTCAAGACCTTTTACACCTGTAGCGTGGACGGTGTCCTGACAGGAAGCATTACCACCTGGTATGGAAACTATACTGCTCTCAAGCGGAAATCCCTGTAGAGGGTAGTGTGAACAGTGCAGTACATCACAGGGGTTCAGCTCACAAACCTTCTGTATTTATACACAAATCGCTGCCTGAGGAAATCTAAAGGTATCATAAAGGACCCCACTTACCCAAGCCACAGTGGAGGGAGGCTCAGAAGCTTAAAGACCAGGACCAGCCAATTCAGAGACAGCTTCTTCCCCAGGCAAACAGGCTGTGGAATGGCATGTAGAACAGTGTACTGCCATCTTACAAAAACTCTTTGCACTTCTTCACTTCACTTTTCACGGCACCCTCGGACTTTCCCATATATCCTCAGACATTTATCTTAACATATATCTCTCTCCACTTTTGTGTTTGGTGATTGTGGATCTGGTGGTGTTTTTTCCTCTTCCTCTCTCCCCATCATGTGATTTTTGGATCGGACTGGATTTTTTTTCCCTTCGATTTGAGCTGACATCTCGTGGTGATCTGGGTTGCTTGGTTGGAAGTTGGATTAAGCCGCCATGGGGAAGTGGCCAAGCAGTCGGCCCCCTCATGGTCACCCCTTTGCCGTCCACTGTGCTCAGATCTCCACACCTTCCGCAAGATCGACTGGTTAAATTTCTCCACTGAGGATGTCGCCAATGCTCGTTCAGGCGTCACCATTCTGCTGGTTGACGTCGCTTTTGTTTCAGCCTTGCCTCCTTGTCTGCTCCCCCACCTGGCTCCATAACTCCTTCTTCACTCGCCTCCTCGCCGCG
>JAFMOC010001362.1:0-23478 GCA_019802505.1 Corydoras sp. C115
GGTTGCTGTACAGATATGATCCCCCCAAAAAAATTTGCAATAAAGTTTTAAATATATACCAAGTGGAGCATCATGGAGAAATACCTGTATGCTCCACTTGTAAAAGCAAAACTGTTGGGCCTGATTTAGACACTCAGACATCAATCCTGAGTTTCACAATGGCAGACAGGACACGGAGAAAAAAAAAAGGCTATTCCAAAGTTGAGGAGCCTTGTGGGAGAACGCTCTTCCACCAGCAGTAATTTTATTTATACTAGGAGCTAAGAGTGGACCAGCACCTTGAGATCGGAGCTCACATGTTGGCTTGTACGATTGAATGAGCTCACTCAGATACTGTGGAGCCTGATTATGTAGAATTTTAGTTAAGTTAAGTTTCGTATGGAGTACAAAATTTTATTGATAACATAATCAATAAAATTTTGTACTCCATACGAAACTTAACTGGTAGCCAGTGCAAGTTTTATAACACAGGACTGATATGATCAAACTTTCTGGTTTTAGTTAAAACTTTAGCTGCAGCATTTGCACAAGTTGTAATTTATGTAATGATTTATTAGAACATCCTGTCAAAAGTGAATTACAATAATCTAACCTTGAGGTAATAAAAGCATGAATTAGTTTTTCTGCATCTTGTAGGGAGAGGATATTTCGTAGCTTCGAAATGTTACGAAGGTGAAAAAAGGCAATTCTAGTAATATTGCTAATGTGCTTTGTAAAGGAGAGATCTGAATCAATAATGACACCGAGATCATTTACAGATGAACTGGGTCTATTTAAAGAGTTATCAAGGTTTAACATAGTGTTAGAAGCTTTGTTAATTTTGTCAATTTTGTCCTTGGGTTAAACTATCAGAAACTCTGTTTTATCAGAATTTAGCAGTAGGACGTTTTTTGACATCCATATTTTAATATCTTGGATGCAGTCCTCGAGCTTACTGACTGAACGACCATCATTAGGGTTAGCTGAAACATATAACTGCGTATCATCTGCATATGAGTGGAAACTGATTCCATGTTTACGAATAATTGATCCCAATGGAAGCATATATAATGCAAATAGGAGTGGACCCAGAACTGACCCTTGTGGGACACCATATTTAACTTCAGCAAGATCATAACATTGGTTGTTAACACAGGTGAATTGATATCGATCTGTCAGGTTAAACCATTGGAGTTCTAATCTATCAACTAAGATGTTATGGTCTATAGTGTCGAAGGCTGCACTAAGATCTAATAATACAAGAAAAGAGATTTGGTTATTATCAGAGGACGTTAATAAGTCATTAACGACTTTAATTAAGGCTGTCTCAGTGCTATGATGAGACCTAAAACCTGACTGAAAAACTTCATGAACGTTATTAGCTAGAAGATGGCGATTCAGCTGGTTGAACACAATTTTTTCTAGGATTTTAGGGACAAAAGGAAGGTTTGATATTGGTCTATAGTTGGACAGTATTAGAGGATCTAAATTAGGTTTTTTAAGTAATGGTTTAATGACTGCACACTTCAGATTTTTGGGGACATAGCCTATTTTAAGTGATGAATATATAATGTTTATAAAAGGCTCTGTAATATTTGGTAGGAGGTCTTTAAGCAGGTTTGTAGGTATTGGGTCTAACATACAGGATGTTGTCTTTGATTGTGTAATTAATGAGACAAGCTCTTTTTTAGATATGGGATTAAAGATATTTAACTCTTGTACTATATTATTTTCTCTACCACTAGATTTTTCAGAAATCATTGAAGGTTGATTATTGGTTACGCTACACGATGCATTAGATGATTGATGTTTTCAATTTTATCACTAAAGAAATTCATGAAATCATTGCTGCTGATCTGTGAGTGAATCTGTGAATCTGATTGAGTAGCACTTCGAGTTAATTTGGCAATGGTACTAAAGAGGAATCTTTGGTTGTTTTTGTTGTTCTCTATTAATTCAGAATAATATTTAGTCTTCGCTGCATTGAGTGCATGTTTGTACTCAGTCATACTGTTCTTCCATGCAACCCTAAATACCTCTAATTTAGTTTGTCTCCATTTATGCTCCATGGTTCTAGTGGTTTGTTTTAGGGTGCATGTTTGATCATTAAACCATGGAACAAGTCTTTTATCTTTAATCCTTTTTAGTTTAAGTGGAGCGACACTGTCTAAGGTTGCAGAAAACATGTGTTTAAGGTATTCTGCTGTGTTTTCAAGTTCATCGGGTCCTGATGCTGGTTTAATGTTTAATTCGGCTAATTGTTGTAGAAATGACACAGCAGTAGAGGGGGTTGCCTGGGCGTTCCAAAGCGCAATGCCCCAGCTAGAGATTTTTTGCTCATTGGTGGCAGGAGGGCGGTTTGCCAGATACATGGAGACTTCTAATAAAAAGTTTTCACACACCTCAGGGTCTCCAGAATAACGGTCGGATTCAGCGACAGGTAGCGGCAAAGTTTCCAACATGTGCTGCTCCGTGCTGCCTCCGATCTCCGCATGGGTGGTCAGACGTTCCAGGAACGGAGGCATGGCTTGCTCCAGGCCATCTTGGCAATCCACCATGGCACTCACGGCCACAGACAACTGCACGATGTCCTGGTGTATCTTTCTATCTTTCTACACCAGAAACTGTCCTTGAATGCGGAGCACCGAAGTTTGATCCGTTCCGGAAGATTCCATCGGTTCCATGTTTGTGGTGTTGGTTTCTGAGCACACAACACAGTTTGGCGGAAAAAGTTTGTCTGGCAACAGTTTATTTATGGTGCAAAATAGTCCACCAAAAAGTCTAACTCAAAACTCAGCCGCAAAGCGGTGCTACAAAAACAAAACTGAAAGTACAGTCGGAGAGGGCAGTCTCGTCCGAGCGAAAAGAACTCAAATGCCAGAACAGGTCCACGCTGAGGGCTGGAGGATGTCACTACTAGAAAACAAAGATAGCAACAGTAAAGCCGTATACGCGCTCACATACGCGACAAACCAACACACTCTAGCGGAGCCCGGTTATATTGAGTCGCTAACGACCCGGAACTAGCAGCAGCTGTGGCTAGAATTCAGGCGAGGAGGGACGAGCACCCTCAGGCGGGAAAGAGGAAGAAGGAGAAGGTGTCTCCTAGTTATCATATTTGCTTTATTATAACCTTGAGATAAAAACCCCCCATTAAGGTTTCACTATTAAATGTCATAATGTTAATTGATGTTGAACTTTATCAGTATCGGTGTGCTCGTCACAAACAGTAGAATCATTCCAGGTAAGTATGTGTACAATCTTTATTGGCTCAATAACAGAAAAGCAGTGAGCAATAACATCCAGCAAAACAAAGCCTGCACTTAGAATAAAGCAAAGTAAAGTAAACTAATGAATCAGCAGGTGTCTTAGGAGTATTGTTAGGAAATCTCAATTTCCCCGATGGACCTTTTCTGAAGTCAAAACAGTGTGTTCTCTCAAGATAAGCCGAAGATCCCGAATGGCTCTGACCTCCGCGCAGCACCAAGCCTCTCCAAGCCAGAGCCCGGAAGTTCAGTTGCTGACTTGAACCCCCTGGGAGCAGTTCAATTCCTTGAGACGGGTCAGTCCGCAACTGAACACACACAGGGAGCTACCCCATTCATCTCAGTAACGCAGCTACAGGATCCTCACAATCCTTTGGTCATGACCTTGTCAGTTTTCAGTAAAATCCAGCATTCAACAATTTTTCACAATTATAAAGCACAATTATAATCCATACATAAATCCACAAAGCCTTGGAAGAACACACTTCAACACTTCAATTTATATACTATATACTATATACTAATTTATATAATTTAGTTAGCGATTCCAACTGCATTAATTTAATTCACATTCCAACGCAGTCTTATACAACACTCACAGCTAAATATGTTGTTTTTCAGCTAAATATAGGAACAAAGGTCCTTCTTACCTTATTGGCCGGCCTGTGAGATTTATTCAAACGGTCTCAATTCTTCGCACTACAGCCGACGTTAACCATCTTCTGCTACCAATTGTTAGAAAATCTCAATTTCCCCGATGGTCCTTTTCTGAAGTCATCTTAAAAACCACAGTACAGTTGAGTCATTTGAATCAAGCATATTCACCGAGTCAAAGCAGTGTGTTCTTCCAAGATAAGCCCAAGATCGTGATCGGCTCTGACCTCCGCACAGCACCAAGCCTCTCTAAGACAGAGCCCGAAGTTCAGTTGCTAACTCTATTTATTGTAAAAACCATTCCTTGTTCTGCTTATTCTAAAACAATTTGTCGAAGGAGTTCTGTGGGGAGGTGAACATACCATGAACATACCATCCCAGTGACATCTCTGGGGAGCTCAATACCGCTCGGCCATCCTTGAGTGTCATCCATCAGACTTGATGCGTCATTGTTCATGGAACATCTAGGCCTTGAGCCGCAGCCGGCTAATCTGCCTCCTTCTCATTTTCAAGTGCACACATTCCCTTAAACATTGAGTACTTTGTGTATAAATCTTTAAATTCTTCTATATAAATATATAAATCTTTAAAGCCCACCAAATTTGCCCCATTGTGAATTTGCCCCAGATGCTGTGATGATGGTCAAAGTCAATCGCTAACATTTATTTATCTGAGTTTTCCTATGTCAGTGTGCTGTGCATGTGGGCCCTATAATCAGTACATGACACTAAAAAATAAAACACTCAGATTTTTGAAACTCTCGTTACCAGGGTCCTGGGATTGTGGGAGGTCTCGCTTCTGTCACCGCAATGGGCGTCCGCCACTCAGGTGCCATACGCCTGCAGTGTTGTCGCCTCCGTCCATCACTAGGTGGCCAGCCTTCTCTCCGTTTCCCCAAGTCTCCGGTCACGGCCTATGAATTTCTGATGCCCTATGTGGACTTTTAATGCTATACAAAAGTGTGTGCGTGCAATGTGTTATCTCCCCTAATGGGTTAATGCCTTAGAGGGAAAAAAGAGAGAGACATAAGAAAAATGAGAAAGAAAATTCATAAATGGAAACAAGATGTGATCTTGGGCATTATTAAACATATCTGATTTCTTCTCTATCTGGCTCCTCATCTCCAGAGTCCGATTCAACTGTCCGCAGCACCATAGGGTAGTCTGGTGGCTTTTCTGGTCGTTCCCCAATGGCGGTCACAATCAATCTAGTTAACAGAACGCTCAGACATGGTATGCAGCAGCACCCACAGGATACCAGTATAGCAACAAACGCAGCAATATACATAAAGAGTGCATGATTAAATTCTTCCATTTGCCAAACATGTTTTTTATCCATTATTCCAGGAGGCTTCATGTATTTCCTGTGATAATTTACGCAGCCCATTGAGGGCCTTGGTTACTGACCCATCGGGTGCTGTATTATTAGGCATATAAGCACAGCACACTTCACCAATCATTACACAAACACCCCCTTTTTCTGCCAGGAGCATATCTAAGGCTTTTCTCTTCTGCATGGCCACAATTGACACTACATGCAGTGACGGCAGTATGGTTGGTCATTGTGGGGTAGATTCTTGACAATGTGGTGCAGTTAGGCCGATTTGCTTCTTTGGTCAATTTTATCATACAGTAAAATCCTACCTTATCTGTGTCTGGGTAGAGAGGGGCTGGACTAGTAGTTAGCCTGGGGAGAGCAGCAGCGCATGCCAGCCAGCCTTCCATTTTTTGATCCTTGCCATGTCGCGCCAGCCAATCCAACCACAGATTACTTTCCTGATAACCAGTAGTTAGTTTCACTATATCAACGGATGTCATTGAGTTATAGTCGGTTATGATTATACGACTAGGTTTTTTCCCTTTAACCTGTTTTTTGGTTTGAACGGCGGGCTGTCAATTGTTGCTTTGAATTGTTGCTTTTGAGGTGGTTTGTTTTTTAGTCTCACGAGTATCAACCCCATGGTATCATAGCCCATTTGATCTACCCCTATTACCAGTATAAATCCCCCCCACCTCATGTTTAAAGGGAGAATCATCAAAGTCCATTGACAAGCTTAAGGGGTTTTGGGTGGGATGATGTTTCTTTGCAGTTTAAAATTCTGCCATTTCCTTTTCAAGACGTCTTTAGTGTCACAGCCCTCCGACGGATCACATCCGGTATATGCCCTGACATTTCTCCAGTGGTGTTTTCCCCTGCACCAATTTCCCTCTATATACCCATGGTTTCTACACTGTAGGTCCTCCTTCGGTGTGTCACACACTGGCCAAGCCCTCGCATGGTATTGCGATGCATAGGTCCTGTATAGGTATAGGTCCTATAGGTCCTGTGACTTCCTCCTTTGGTGTGTCGCACACATACACATCGTAAACCTTATTCCTGTAATTGGAGGTCCTGTGACTTCCCCTCTCATGTTCTATAATCAACCCCTTGTAGTGTTTAATGCAACTTTGGTGGTAGTCTGCAGTTGCCCTTTTTGCCCTGTTTAACACTTGGCCTGTTGGGTGTGCACTAGTGGTGTCATTGATTGTGTAGTTTACCAGATCTTTCAGGCCAATAATCAATCCCACTATTGTGATGGAGCCCACTCCCATTATCAGGGTAAATCTACTAGGGGTGTTTTCATAGTCGAATCTGATTCGTCAGATTTTCCCTATAGTCGACTGATAGTCGAATCAGTTAAACTTTCACCACAAGATGGCGCTATAAGCGTGGTTTTAAAAAAAGATTTTTTTTTTATATTTTACTTGTTTTTCTAGAGCACCGTAAATGCGCACACATCATTAAAAAAAAATATTAACATAAATTAGGATGATTTTATTTGACAAAAGGCTATATATTTAACGAAAACAAAGACATTTCATGTAAAAACTAATGCTTAGCAGCAGCCATGGACACCCCCATGTGGTCAAAATGGTACATTCGACTATGAAGTTCATAGTCGACTACGGTTCTCCGAATCGAATCGTCGAATCAGCAAATATTGAAGCTCACCCCTAAAATCTACAAGAGGATCCCAGCCCCACACGCCACTTCACCTGGCTATACATGTCGGTCTGTCTAAACATTCTCGGCCTTGTAGTAGACTACTATTTTGGTACCAACAGCACAGCATATGTCAGCAGGCTTTCAATGGTGGAACGGTAGAAGGTCACCAGCAGGCTTGTGTGTAGTTGCTCTTTCCTGAGCACCCTCAGGAAGTGAAGCCACTGCTGGGCCTTCTTGACCAGTGCAGAGGTGTTGACTGTCCAGGAGAGATCTGCAGAGATGTGTACTTCCAGGAGTCTGAATGATTCCACTTGCTCTACACATTCACCATGTAAAGGGGTGTAGGGGCGACATTGTTTCGTCGGAAGTCGAGGATGAGTTCTTTTGTCTTGGTGGTATTCAGTGCCAAGTTGTTAGCTGCACTCCACTAACCAAGTTTCCGGACCTCATCCCTGTATGCCGCCTCATCATCCCCGGTTATCCGTCCCACCACCGTTGTGTCATCAGCAAATTTCACGATGATGTTTTCTGGGTGGATGGGACTGCAGTCATATGTGTAGAGTGAGTAGAGGAGTGGGCTCAGCACACAGCCCTGGGGGGAGCCGGTGCTGAGGGTGCGGATGGAAGAGAAGTAGGGGCCCAATTTTACCTGCTGGGGATGGTTGGTTAGGAAGTCCTTGATCCAGGAGCAGGTTGATGGTGGAAGCCCCAGATTATCTAACTTGGTGATCAGAATGTCCGGTAATTATTGTATTGAAGGCAGAGCTGTAGTCAATGAAGAGCATCCTGACGTAGCTCCCCCGTAACTCCAGGTGACTCAGCGCTGAATGAAGGGTGGTGGTTATTGCATCTACTGTGGATCTGAGAGGGGCGTGGTAGCTCAGTGGTTAGGGCATTGGGCTGTCAATCTGAAGGTTGGGGGTTCAAATCCCACTGAATCCACTGAAGTTACCAATGTGGGTACTTGAGCAAGACCCTTAACCCTCATTGCTCCAGGGATGTTGTGATGAACCCTGTGCTCACCTTGTAAGTCGCTTTGGATAAAAGCGTCCAATAAATGACCAAATGTAAATGTAAAATCTGTTTGTCCGGTATGCAAATTGGTGCAGGTCCAGAGCAGGGGGGAGGCAGGTTCTTTTTTGTTTTAGAACCAGTTTTTCAAAACACTTGGTAATGACAGGAGTGAGTGCTACCGGGCGGAAGTAATTTTGGCTGATTGTAGGTGATTTTTATGGGAACTGGGATGATGGTGGCTGATTTCAAGCAGGCTGGGATGATGGCTTGTTCCAGTGACAGGTTGAAGATAATGCTAGCTGGTCAGCACATGCCTTAAGCACCTTCCCTGGTACACCATCTGGGCCTGTGGCCTTCCAGGGGTTCACGGCACGAAGGGCCCGTCTCACATCCTCAGCAGTAAGAATGAGTGGAGGGGAACCAGAGACTGAAGGTGGGTGGGTGGTGGTGTGGTTGAATGTTCCTAGGACTCGAAGCGGGCATAGAAGCAGTGTAGTTCTTCCGCTAGTGATATATCTGAGTCACCAGGTCTCGCAGGGCAGCCTTTGTAGTTGGTAAATGCCCTGCCATATTTGTCGAGGATTGTTGAGCTGTTCCTCTATCATCTTCTTGTGCTCTGCTTTGGCGGTCCTGATACCTTTCCTTAGGTCGGCACGACTGGCACTGTATAGTGCTCTGTCTCCTGATCTAAAACATTTACATTTACATTTGGTCATTTATTGGACGCTTTTATCCAAAGCGACTTACAAGGTGAGCACAGGGTTAAGTACAAAATCCCTGGAGCAATGAGGGTTAAGGGTCTTGCTCAAGGACCCACACTGGTAACTTCAGTGGACCTGGGATTTGAACCCCCAACCTTCAGATTGATAGGCCAACACTCTAACCACTGAGCTACCATGCCCACAAAAAGCTGCGTCTCGGACCTGATGGAGTGTGCGAACCCGGTTTGTCATCCATGGTTTTTGGTTTGGATACACCCGGATTGATTTTTCTCAGTGACCGTATCAATGCAGTGCCTAATGTAAAACAGAACAGTGTCTGTGTATTTGGCCAGGTCTTCGTGATGGAAGGCTTCCCACAGTGTTTGTTCGAAGCAGTCCTGCAGTTTGGTGAAGGCGTCGTCAGGCCAAGTGTTAATGGTGATCCTTTTGGGCTTTGTTTGTCGGATGAGGGGGGTACACATACATGCGGGGGTGAGGAACAGGGAGAGGTGGTCTGACTGACCCAGATGGGGGAGGGGTATGGCTCTGTAAGCATGTTTGATGTTTGAATATACATGGTCCAGAGTGTCCTCTCCCCTTGTTGGGCATTTCACATACTGATAGAATTTTGGCAAAACAGTTTTGAGGTTAGCTTTGTTAAAGTCCCCCACAATTATATGAACGCCATTTGGATAAGCACGCTTAAGGATTGGTTTCACTGTTTCCCAATTTAATCAGTCCAATCCACACCCCAATTTAGGTATTGCCAAGACAGTTACCTCTCGCTCCCTTAATAAGGTCCCTAAATGTTTTACTACAGTAGTGAAATACTCCAAATTAGGTTGATCTTGACAATTCGCCTTAGTCACTAGATTAAACATGGTTTTCCTGTCCCCTTGATGTGTGGTGCACTTACATACTTCTGTTGTGACCAGCCCTTTGTTTCCAACTTTTTCCCTGATCTGCTAGGCTACACCGGCTCCTAGGGCGAGACAAGCGCTAATGCACTGGGTAATATACTCAACACCCTTCTTTCACCAGATCATCCTCTCGCTCTTCCCGCCAGTCTTCCTCTGTTGGCTCAATTAATACATTCTCCTCCTCACCCTTGGCTTTCAAGTTTGGTTTCATGGCTGCAACACAATAAGAAATGTGGTGCCAGGGGTCAACTTTTTTACCTTTCACCTTGTTTGTTTGGGATTGTAGCTTTGGCGCATGTGTAGATGTGTCGCAGCAATTTACATGTTGCCTCACGATGTCATGTGTTTAAATGGAGGAGCCACCGATTTTCCGACAGTACTTTTAGAATTACCGGCTGCCCCTGGTGAGTGGGCTTGTTGTATTTATAAGTTCAGTAATTTCATAGATGGGACCAGATTATCCCCTTTGGGGCACATCCAAATGTCGTCGCGCTTAAGTGCCCCCTTATCGAGTCACATGTTTTTCTCTTCCGGGCTTGCCTTATTTTGAAGCAGTTTCACATGTTCTACCATAAGCTCTGGTTCCTGTCCAGATCCTTATACTACACATTGCTTCATGGTGTAACCTCCTGCCTTTTTTGCCACCCAATCAGGCGCTTTGTTTCCCTGCGCCTCCATGCCCCCCTTAGTGGAGTGACCTTTACATTTAATGATGGCCACCTGTTTGGGTAGCTGCACTGCTTCCAGTAGCTTATGTATGTGTGTGTAATGTTTAATAGGACCCCTTGTGCCATTTTGAAACGTCTCCGCATCCATTGTGGTCCATCTATGTGTACTGCAGAATAGGTGTATGCTGAGTCTGTATAAATATTCATAGTCTTTCTCTCCGATAATTCTAGTGCTTTTGTCAATGCAATCACCTCAGCCAGTCCCACAGACTGCTTCAGCTCAAAAGCAGGCTGTGGGACTGTTCCTGCTTCTAAAGTAACAAACTAATCCCCCTGTTTTCCCACAACTGCATAAGAAGATTGCAAGATTGCACCCATCACTAAATAGTGCTAGATCTGGTTCTTTTAGGGGCTAAATGGGAGGCTCAAACGGAGGAGCGCGGCGGAGCCCGAGCAGCAAGGAAGAACTCGCTGAACGGGTCCTCCGTGGAGTCAGGAGGCTCGCACAGAGGAGCGCGCGGCGTATCCTGAGCGGCGAGAAAAAATTCGCTGAGAGGGTGAACCCTGGAACCAGGAAGCTCGCACGGAGGATCACGCGCGGGTGCTCGCGCTGAGTCACGTGCGCCAGATCGCGCTGGGGATCCCCACCCTGTCTGGATGCTGCAGCCGGGGACTCGACTAATGGCAGTGCTATTGCTGAGATAAAGAAGTTGGTGCTGCAGCTCAAAAACGCGGTTAATGGTGTGGCCAGTGCCGAGTTAAAATAGCCAATGCTGCGGCAAAGAAAACGTGGCTAATGGCGTGGCTAACGCCGATTTAAATAGCCAAATGCTGCAGCAGAAAAACAATACAAAAAGCAGGCTAGCGCCGAAGCTACCACCGCTAACAGCCGGAGGATGCGGCTAATGGCGGTTAGCGCTGACGCTAACGCTGCTACCGATTACCAAAAAAAAAAAGAAAAAAAACCCGGGATGAAGCGAAAGCCGGGGAACGCGGCCGCGGAGGTAGATGAAATAAACCAGCGAGCTTACCCGGAAAAGGAGTCCTGGACTTGGCAGGCGTTTTTGGAGGTCAGCATTCTGTCACATTCGGGGCACGCTGTCCGGACGATGGCGGCGCAGCACGGTGCGGTGTAGATATAAAAGTGAGCCAGGCGACCAGGTAAGCGAACAAAAAAAGCTTTTATTAGCTTTAGTACAGCGGATACGCCGCTGAAGGAGCCGAGATTAGCCACACAAAAAACAGAATGATACAGCGGGAATGCAGCTGCGGACACGACGAAGCGTGCCGAGAACTTGAATACAAACTAAACACCACAAGCAGCGGAAAGGCCGCTGAATGCAGGGCGAATTATAGCACTCAATAAAAAACCACACAAAACACCCGACGAGATGTATGAGCATTAGCAGACAAGCGTGTGTGCTCAGAATATGCTCAGTCTCAAATGCTGACCTCCCGGCTACAGCGCAGGCGTGCTAGAAATGTAGCCAGCAGGTCGCACGTGATCAGGTAGGACCCAATCCCTGATCAAAGGGGTGGGTCCTACCTCCGGAAGCCCAAAACGGCCAAACCCCGATACACGGGAGACATGGGGGAGGGGCCCAACCCTCCCAAACCTCCCAACCCTCCCAACCTGACAGCAGGGCGTGAGGAGAAAGAGATTGGAGGAAACTAATAGGGTGAAGCAGGTGGGATAATCATGATGTTTCATCTTTATTTTATTTACACTTAATAAACAGTCTACTCTTCTCATGACTCAGCTCCAATTACATTATGGTTGTAGGACTTTTGGATATTAATATATTATTAATAAAGTAATTATTGTCCGATTACCAAATAACGGATATAGGAGATGGCTTGAAGGTTAAAATAGTGTTAGATTATTTAAATATCTGACTCCAAAGATATTATTTATAAAAGATATCTCTTAGTTACACAAGTGATTTCTTCACTAAACATGTTAATTTCTCCTGTTGGTTAACCTTTAAAATGTTTGACTCAGAGGTATTTTATAAGCAAGCAGAATCATAATTCAGTTAGAGGCATCTCTAATACATAGACAGACACTATATTGACATGTGGATCATAAAGTCATTTATATCCCTCATCTTATAGATGCTTATATTTTACCATTAACAGGAGATTAATTAGCTTTTGATTTCCAGTCTTAAAAGATCAGTTTGAACATATTTTTTAAGTAATAACAAAGTTTATTATGAGTAAAAATGTAAGATTAATGAAAGATTACAAAACAAAGTTACAAGATTATTCTAACAATAATCACATCTACTGCTATGATGGAAATGACCGCCCCCTATTGGCAAAAACTCACGTGCAGAGAGAAAGGTGAAATCCTGATCCATGACACAGAATTTCCATGTTACATTCCTTTTATATCCTCAAAATCCTTTGTTTTATTAGTATCTTAAGGAAACCAGGTCATCAGACAGTGAGAAACTGATTTAGGTTCAGAAACCTGGTTTAGGGACAAATGGTAGATTCTGAGATTGATATGTAATGAACCACATTTTTGCTGAGGATCTGTAGGTGTGATATGGTGATACCTCATGTCGGCCGGTCCCTGTGATAAGTTGAAAGACAAAGGTTGGTTGACTCTCTTATGCAGACCTTTTGTTCTTGAAATTAAGAAGTTCCAGCATGCTGATAAGGTGATAAGGTGATAAGGAGCATTCTTTATACAGTAGAGCCTGAAATAAATACATTTAAGATTTCTTTTTAAGAGTATATTTATTGCTGCAGAATATTAAAAGATTTTAGATAATTACATGTTCTGTCTCTGTGGTGACAGTTTGGGGAAGGCCCTTAGTTGTTCATAAGGATTTAATTAGATTTTGTGAGTTTTATTTAGATTAGAATTATTAAGGAGGCTGTTAAAAGAATCACTCCAAACCTTTGGGATGAATTGGAATGTTGAATGTGAAGCAGAGTTTCGTATTCTATATCAGATGTGATCACATTAATGTTTGTTTAACTGAATTAACACTAAATCACATAAAATAATAAAGGACAGGATAAAATTGTCTGCTGTAATGATTCTCATTTCTCACAAACTTGATCTCATCTCTCTCAGTATGTAGAGACTGTAGAGACACCAACCCCCAACACCCCTCCATGGTTTATTTAGAGATCAGTAACAGTTTATTCTTTACATTATGAAATGTTTAATAAATTAAATGTATGTTTATATCTGTGTGAATGATTTATTTCTTTATTTTACAGTTTGTTTGATTGTAATCTTACAGAAGAAAGTTGGTCAGTTCTGTCCTCAGTTCTCAGTTTAAACTCCTCCAGTCTGTTAGAACTGAACCTGAGTCACAATAAACTACAGGATTCAGGAGTGAAGCTTCTCTCTGCTGGACTGAAGAATCCACACTGTAAACTGAAGAAATTGAGGTGAGATAATCACTCTTCAATCATTCATGTTTTATTATAGATGTCAGTGTGAGCAGTGGAGGAAATATCTTTAACACTTTAACTTTATACATCTCAGTTCCAATGCAGACATTCACATCAAATTTGAAATTACCTACTCAACCTCTGTATTACTGTATTATTAACTTAACATAAGAGCACCCCCTCCCCCCATTAAGGTTCCACTACTTGCTAAAGACTATAATGTTAATTGATGTAGAACATTATCAGAGTCAGACGCTCTCACCACACACAGTAGAATCATTCCAGGTAAGTATGTGTACAATCTTTATTGGCTCAATAACAGAAAAGCAGTCCGCAGAAACATCCAGCAAAACAAAAGCAAGCAATTACAATAAAACAAACTAATGTAAACTAACGAGTTGGCAGGTGTCTGTAGGAGTATGAGCCGGATGGTTTAACAAAGCGCCGCTGAAATGCACACACACAGGTTCTATCTCTGGAACAGAGCAGAACAACAAGGTCAGGTGCAAACATCCAACAATCCAACACAAAGAAAGCAAAAGTGAAGACTCAGAAATAGCGATAAAGAGGTGAGGAGAATCAATGTCTAAAAAAGGTGCAGGTTCTAACAGGATTAGAACCACCACACCCAGGTGAGGAGAAAGAGACTGGAGGAAACTAAAGGAGCAGGTGGAACAATCATGATGTTTCATCTTTATTTTATTCACACTTGTACACAGTCCACTATTCTCCTGATTCAGCTCCAATTGCAATTATTCTATTATGGAATAATAATTCTATTATGGAATAGAACATTATGCTGCAGACTCTTTAAAATTTATTCTCAGTTCATTCAGTCAGCTGGAGAACCTTCACCTTCAATTAATAAATAAATACATAAATAAATTAATACACAAGTTTCATTACATCATATCTGGTTTGAAGTAGGTGGGAGGAGCTTAACATTTGTTTTATTATTAAATTTAGAAGTATATAGGCCCCACCATAATTATTAAGATCATGTGTTTAATTATAGTTACAACCAACATTATAGTTAATGCTGCAGCATATTAAAGAATTTTACATAATTACATAGTCTGACTCTATGGAAACAGTTTGGAGAAGGTCCTTAAGTGTTCATAAAGTTCTGGTTTAATAAGTTTTATTTAGATTTAACTTCTTTATAAAGCTGTTAAAAGAATACCATTACACTTTTGGGATGAATTGGAATGTTGATTGTGAAGCAGAGCTTCTTATTCTAAATCAGATGTGATCACATTAATGATTGTTTAACTGAATTGATGTTAGGGTTAAGCGTCCCGTGGCCGGAGGAACTGAGGGAGGCGTGTTTGCTGAACCAAAAAAAGAGGGTTTTATTTCCTCCAGGCAGGGAAAAGAGCAAAAAAAACCAAAAACAGTCAATAGTTCATTATCATACAACTTCCCCACAAGCAGCGGAAAGCAGCGGCTCACGTCGGATGCAGCGAGTGAGCGAGGGGGAGTGCGCAGCGGAGTCCCCGATGTCTCTACGTCACCCGAGGAGAGCGATCCTATGAAGAGGTAGCGAGTCAGCAGATTCATCTGAGGGTCTCGCCAGAAGAAGACCCGTATGTCCCGAACAGCCACACTCAGAGACAAATGAGCAGCACGCACGAGGGGTGATCCAAAAAACTCTGCGCCAAGGAGTCCGGAACGGCGGCTTAAGAGGATGCTGTCATCAATGAAGCTCACCTGCAACTAATAATCTGGAGAGGGTGATCTGAGATTACCAGCATTAGTGTCAGGTGTGGAAGTGGGCGTGTGAGGTGCGGAGTGTGCGGCAGCAGGGCGTGAGCGTGTAGGTGAAGTGGGTGTGTGTGGAGGAGAGAGCGGAACCGCGGGGCGTGAACGGGAATGTGTAACAATTGACACTAAATCGCAGAAAAAATTAAAGAAAGGATGAAATTGTCTGCTGTAATGATTCTCAGTTCTCACAAACTTCACCTGATCTCATCTCTCTCAGAATCTAGAGACTGTAAAGACACCAACCCCCAACACCCCATGGTTTATTTAGAGATCAGTTACAGTTTATTCTTTAGATCATGAAACATTTAATAAAGCAAATTAAATGTATGTTTATATCTGTGTGAATGATTTTACAGGTTGGTTGATTGTAATCTAACAGAAGAAAGTTGTTCAGTTCTGTCCTCAGTTCTCAGTTTAAACTCCTCCAGTCTGATAGAACTGAACCTAAATGACAATAAACTACAGGATTCAGGAGTGAAGTTTCTCTCTGCTGGACTGAAGAATCCACACTGTAAACTGGAGAAACTCTGGTAGGAATATAAATCTCTTAATCTTTTCTTATAGAACTGATTGCGTGTTTAATTTTAATTGGAGAATTTTTCTCTTTTCTCTGCAGCTTGGGATGGTGTAATATTACAGATGATGGATTTACGGATCTGGCTTCAGCTCTGAAATCAAATCCATCATCAAACCTGAAAGAACTTTATCTAAATTTTAATACACCAGGACATTCAGGAGTGAAGCTGCTGTCTGATCTACAGACAAATCCAATCTATAAACTGAATAAACTACGGTGAGTTATTGATTTATAGAAAACTGTAATTAAATATAGAATATATTTAATCCTTATAATTAACTCAGTACATTTTACATTCAAATCACAAAAGAAAACACATTCATAAAGTTACAAACTGATTTAAATCCAAACTTTCACATCATTAAAATTATCTTTAATTAAATAAACATGTTGAATAAAAGAGATAAGTAATAAATAAGTAAATATTGATAATGTGAATGTTAAGAAGAGAATGATGAGAATCCACATGATGAAGAGTGAAATGAGGAAGAGGAGTGAATATAGGAGTTCAGTATGAAGGAACTTCAGTGTGGAGGACAGAGTCCTCACCAAAACTCCACTGAACACTTTACTGAACAAACTCCAACTCCATCATCTCATTCAACATCACTGTCCGTCATCAATCAGCTTTAACTCTGATCAATCTGATCGATTCCTTATACCTGCTCGCTTCAAAATATTGTGGAAAGTTGAACAGAACAGTGGAGACTGTTAGAGCTTCAGATATACTGATGAGCTTCATGTAGATTTAACATGGAGATTGTTATGATGAACAGGACAAATAGTCAACAGATCCCATTCAGTTCAGTCAATATTTTATTGCCACACACTCTGTGTCGGACAAAACGATGGAGATCAACAGAAAAAATTAACGAAAGCACTGGAACGCAGCAGATTCAAAAAAGACAAAAGACGATCGGCAGGGGCACCTGACCGTGGTAACTGGGTCACCAGTGATGTAAGCACTGGCGGGAGATGTGGAATGATCAGCCTCCTGCTGTGTGGGAACTGGGTCATGTCACTCATCCTTCCTAGGAGACGTGCGATCTGAAGTCCAAGGCCGAGTGAACCGATAGAGTAGTCCTGAGCACCTGAACAAGACGGAGGCCAGAGTACAAACAGAAGTGTGGTTAGTCATGTACCAACTGCGGGAGCGAGCAAAGATCCTTCACGGGGAAGTAGGAGGCGAGATTGCAACCAGCTGAAATTAATAAGATGGAGAAACGGCGCGGGATAGGCGGGTAGACGAGCAAACCGCGGGAACTCTGACATTACCCCTCCCGGACGGGGGTCCTAAAACCGGGTCGTAGGCCAGTCGAGAACCTCTAGGATTTAATTGGCGGCGAGGGCGTCCCCTGGGCCGGTGTCTCGGGAAAATTATGATAGAATTCCCGTATCAACTCCTTGTCCAGGTTGTCCTCCGCAAAGACCCAGCTGTGTTCCTCTGGTCTGAATCACTCCCACTCCACTAAATATTGCAGTCTGCGATTGCGTCTGCACGAGTCGAGCAGGGACAACACCGTGTACGTACTCGGTTCTGTTTAAATGGAGGGCTCTAACGCAACTCAGGGAGTTTTGGCCGATCTCCGCCCAAGGTAGATACCGCGACCAGTTGGTGGGATTTCGGTGCGTGTATAGGTAAATATTTTGGAGCCCATTCACACACCCTATTGGACTCAGGATGGAACCCAGACGTTAGACTGACCGACAATCCCAGTTTTTCCATGAACGCCCGCCACACCGCCGACGTGACTTGAGCACCCCGGTCAGAAAGGATCGATTCGAGGATCCCAAATGTCATAAAAACGGCATGAAACAATAACTCTGCGGTCTGAAACGCGGAAGGCATCCCCTTAAGAGGAATTAGGAGGACCGCGCGGGAGAAGCGATCAAGAATGGAACAGATAACTGAGTAGCCATTCGAGGGAGTTAGACCCGTAATGATATCAATGGAAATGTGAGACCATGGTCTATCGGGAACAGAAAGCGGGAGCAACTTCCCAGTGGGCAAGGTACACGGAGTCTTGCAGGCGGCGCAGAGGGAGCAAGACTGTACAAACCTCTGCACGTCTGAGTGTAGCGATTCCCACCAGTATTTCCACAATAACACCTACATGGTGCGGCTGACTCCCGGGTTGCCTGAGCAGGGAGACATGTGAGCCCACGAGCCCATGGGGAGAAGGTCTCTCGGGTGCAGCGTTCTGAATTAACTGTTTGATCTCCCACTGAATGGGGAAGATGAAGCGGTGAGGTGGAATGATCGCGTCTCCCAACTCGGGATCAGCCTCAGCGAGACCATGGAGATGCGACAAAGCGTCCGCCTTTCCATTCTCCCTCCCAGGATGGAACGAGATGAGGAGGTCAAAGCTGTTGAAAAACAGGGACAACCGGGCATCTGTCAGGCGTTCATTCATCACGCTCCCTTCAAGAATTAAAAATTTTTCTTGAGAATTCTTCACATGATCAGTGAGAACGAGGATAGGCAACGGGGAACAGAAACAGGCAACAGAAATTATACCTTGCTTGCGTGAAAGATACATTTCTCCCCTTTGATGAATAACCGGTGCTGGAGGAGACAAAAGAACACCTGCCTACGGGCTTCACGTGACTCTCTAGGTCTTGGGAGAAAATGCGAATGTCGTCCAAGTAGACTATGACCCCATTATGCAGGAACTCTCGCAGGACGTCGTTAATAAAGGCTTGGAATACCGAGAGCGCGTTGGATAACCCGAAGGGCATGACGAGGTATTCATAGTGCCCTGTGGTGGTAATGAAAGCGCCACCCCGCTCTTCCACGCATCCCCCGGCCGTATGTGGGCGAGAATATATGCATTCCTCAGATCCAATTTGGTGAAAACACGGGCCCCATGGAGACGTTCTAAGTTGGACGGTATGAGCGGGAAAGGATATGGGTAGCGCTTAGTGATCTTGTTAAGTTCACGGTAGTCGATACACAGGCGAAGCTCCCCTCCCACTTTGGGGACGAAAAAGAACCCAGATGCGGCAGACGATTTGGAAAAGCAAATAAACGCTTTCTGAGTGCCTCGGCAATATACTCCCTCATTGCCCGCGTCTCATTGGTCGAGAGCGGATACAGGCATGAGCGCGGTAACTTCTATTGCACAGATTTTTATTACAAATTCTATGGCACAGTCATATGGGCGGTTAGGGGGTAAGGTGTTAACCCGATCCCTACTAAAACCCTCTGCTAAATCCGCACTTGGGTCCAGCTGCAGCTGCGGAGGACACACTGGACAGCAGTCGAGGAGTGGACGCAGGCATTCCTGTTGACAACGGGGTGACCAAGCCAGGATGCAGGAAGTAGCCCATGATATAACTGGATCATGCCGACGCAGCCAAGGCAAACCTAGAATGACAGGCAGAAAAGGAGAGGCGGTTACAAAAAATAAAATTAATTCGGCGTGACTCCGTGCTGGTGTACATGGCCAAGGGAACAGTATCACGGAGTGATAGTCCCTAGTGACAGTGGCCTCCCGTCCATGGTGCAGACCCTCACGGGAGAGTCAAGCGGATGGAGAGGAATGTTCTCCTGCTGGCACAACCCCTGATCAATGAAACTCCCGTCCGCTCCCAAGTCGATCATAGCCCGTGCTTTGATCCTGATCTCTTGAATGCTGAGTTCAACGCCTATGTGTAGCTGGTGGTATTGTGGAGCGTCTGGACCTCTCACTGCTGGGGGAGACTCCGGTATGCGACCGGATCGGCTGCATCGGCTCTGCTTCGGACTCACGTGAGGATGATACGCGTGCAGACTCCGCTCCAACCCTCTCTACGACGAGCTGGCGTCCCCAGGACGAGGGGGTCAGGTGCTGGTCCATAAGGATGGAGAGACGGATGAGGTCGGTACGGAAGGAAGGGCAATCAGGATGGTCTAATTCTAACCGCAACACGCAGCCAAAGTGCGGAACAACAGCGCATAACTGGATATGGACTGGGACCCCTGTCGTAGACGGATCAGCTCCTCTCCGGAGGGTCTTCCCTCTACCGGATGACAAAAGACTGCCTTGAACGCCTCAATGAATGCAGCAAAGGTCTTGACCTCGGAACCCTGCGCCTCCCATATGGCCGTGGCCCACTCGCATGCCCTCCCGGTGAGCCGCGAGATCACCAGCGCGCTCTTGTCCTGGTCGCTGGCTATGGAGTGGCTGTTGAGGAACAGCGAGCACTGCATAAGGAAAGAGGAGCAGGTGATCGGATTTCCATCATACCTCTCTGGCTCAGACAGGGAGACGTTCAGACATGGAGACCCTGGGAGATTGGGCATCAGAGGAGCCGCGAGGGGGGACACCGGAACTACAGCCGGGAGAGCCGCTTGGGCGACGGCAGACAGCAGCAACGCCAGCCCCTGCTCGAAGTCCGCTTGCCGTTGCAGAAGGGTCCGCAGAATGGAAGTAATCTCTCCCAACTCGCTTTGTAGGGTGAAGAGATCTGGTCCTGGCGTGCGGTGTGGACCGCTGGTATTATCGCACTGTGAATCCATACCCGCACGCTATGTTGGTCCATCCCTTCTCTCTCTCTTCCTCTTTTTTTTCTTTTTCTTTGGCAAAGGATTTCTGTTACAACGAACTGGACAAATAATCAACCAATCCCGTTCCGTTCAGCCAAGGCTTTATTGCCACACAAAAACAATGGTGATCAACTGAAAAAGCAAACGAAAGCACTGGAACAGCGCAGATTCCAAAAAGCCGGAAGACGATCGGCAGGTGCACGTGACCGTGAAAAACTGGGTCGCCGTCTCCAGTAACATAGGCACCGACGGGAGACATTATTTTAGACATTATACTTAGTGTTTCCAAATAATGACTTAGTATCTCGATAAAACGACTAAGTCATTAAATAGAGATACTAAGTTATTATTTTGAGATAAGTCGTTATTTTGAGATAACAAGTCGTTATTTTGAGATACAATCATCCATTGCTTCACCGTCAGTTGGCTTTTTTCAATTAGATCTAAAATTGTGTTGCATAGTTTTTGCTGTATTGCACGATGTAACCCGAATAACAGATTATAAACATGATAACGTGTTCATATTTAATAAATATGAACCTGTTTATTCATTTAGTTATGTAATATATTTAATTCAATCTTTAAATTGTATCAAGTTTTTGAATTTTGAAACAAAATCTGCACAAACACAAAGAATCAAACAGCCATCCATTATCTTCCGCTTTATCCTTTACTGGGGTTCCCCATGCCCATCCAGAGGAGAACGTTTCGGGCACTGGGCATATACACCCAGGACAGGGTGCCAAACTATCGCTCACTCACAAACACACTCTATTAGTGGAAATTTGGAGAATTCAATTGACCTTAATCCATGTTTGTTGGACGGTGGAAGGAAACCCGAGAACCCGGAGGAAACCCATGGGGAGAACATGGAAACTCCACCCAGATTGGGATTCAAACCAGGAATTCCCGGAGCTGAGAGGTGAATGTGCCGCCCAACAAAGAATCAAACCAATCTATTAGTTTTTATCTGATGAATCACTCTTCTGATTCACTGGGAATCGATTCAGATGATTCTGTTCACAATCTCCTATTTTATAACTTCAGCTACTGGTTTAACTTAATGTTTTATGTACCGTGTTTATAAATCATGATTTTCTCTCTCTTTAAATTATTTGATTAAAACACATCAAGTTAAATTTAGCTTACACTGCCTTGCTAATATTTTAGTATTTTAATATCAGGTTGTTTATCAGCCACTTTTGAGTGGTGTTCGATCTCTCAGTAATAAGAAATATATGTATGTAAAAATGTGAGTACTTTGTGTTTCGTGTAAACAATATGATAGTTATTAAAGAAGAGCAGGAGTGAGCCCTATGCATATATGGCTTCATTTATTTTAGTAAAGGGTAGTAGCTATGGTATTCAGTATTTAAACCTTCCTTAATGTGTATAATTACTACTTTGAAATGTTTAAGCCAAGTTTTCTAACAACGGCTTGCCCCATTATCGACTCTTCCGCTTAGGGTGCACTCTTTTATAGCGTGATTTATATGTGATTTTAGATGAAAAAGTCATCAAGGTACTGTTATCTAACTAAAATTGATGTGTTTTAAATCAAATAAATACCAGGGTACCCGGGGTAGAATAAGTACTCATGCCTTCACCCCAGGGTGCTCGTAAGAGGTGAGTAAAGGAGCACCTTGTTTGCCATGAGGTGTGACCTGTAGATTAAAGAAAAGGAAATCCAAAAAATCAAACACCACAAAAAGATTTAAATCTCCCAAGACTTATGCAGCAGCGACCAAAACAACAGTGAATAGTGGAAGCCAGACAAACATCTTATGGATACTGATTCTTCCTGATCCTGGAAGCAAGCCAAAACTAAAACACTACCCCCAACCAAAAGCAAGCCAGAAAAGTAACAGAAACAAGGAAGATTGCCCAAGAGACATAGAAATGACAGAACCAATAAAGCCACATTTTCGAAGCACATCACTAAGAGGCCTGAACTACAGAGACTAAACAACACTAAATCCAGCAGCAATCTGTCTTAAGGAAACTCAGATATCTAGAGTTGGATATCTTCAAATCCCTTAAACCTAAACGGATACACCATGTACAGCACATCTGGACCCCCTTAACAATGCCCGATGGGAGGCACATCTGTCCTAGTAAGGCACAACATCATTCACAGCCAAATCCAATCTACCATCCAAGTAACAGCAGTACGTATATCCCTCAACAAACCCATCACTGTCTATTCACTCTACATTCCCCCAAACCAGCCACACTGCCATCCAAAGCCTTGACAACTACCCACCCTTAACCAACTACCCACCCCTTTGTTCCTTCTGGGAGACTCCCAGAGCTGATATGGTTGAATGGGAGATTGACACGATTCTATCAGGCTTCTCTAAGCAAGGTTTATTCTTACTCAGTATTTGTGGACAGAAATCAAACCTCTTATCCCAAAAGATGATGAACAAAACATTCTAGTAGAAAACTAAAATGTGTAAAGGTTTCAGTAAGGATGCATAACTTATAACATTAGCCACAATGTTTTGACACAAGGGAAATATGTGTAAATATATTTTACACACAGAAACAAGGCTGACCAATGCCTTAACATCCCATCATATTTACTTTCAACATAAAACTCACAGAGACACAGTTTAATCAAAAGATTTATGTTTATTGATCACAGATGAGGAGAATCAGTTCCAATGACCAGGTTGTGACTTTATTATCGAATATACAATACATAATAAATGGTTACAAATGGAAACAAAGTAAAACATGTTTAAGACAAAAAATTTAAAAGATGGATTTAAACTTTATTCTATTTGAAATCTTTTCTGAACTCAAGGTCACTGAACTATTACTCATTCTGATCTAAATGTAAATAAATGTTTTCTCGGTGAATAAAAGGAAATGCCAGGACTTATGTATTTATTAAAAAAATAATTAATAAAAAAATAATCAAAAAATATATATAATTGAATCTCAATACACAGATTAGTTGATTATTTAATTACTCGTGAGTCTACCAAAGCCCTTCTGGT
>JAFMOC010001364.1:0-23916 GCA_019802505.1 Corydoras sp. C115
TAATGATTTGTGGGTGGCGGCACGGGGGGGCTTGTGTTTAGACATTCCCCTCTGCACTAGGGTTTTCCCTGTTCGAATCCCCATCTGGTTGGAGTTTTTGGATCCATCTTCATCCCGTGCTGCGGGGGTTTTTCCCCCGGTTCTCCATTTTCCTCCTCAGCCCAAAAAACATGGCCAAGTAAATGAGTTCTCCAATTGCCCCTTAAGTTTTTTTGGGAGGGAGCTTTTGCGCCTTTTCCTGGATTTTTTCTGCCCAAGGCCTGAGACTTTCCCCCTGGAGGGCATGGGGAACCCACCGCACCCTAATAAGGAAAAAAGGGAAGATATGAATAAATAATAAAAGAAATTGAGTTCTCCAAATTTTCCCCCCCCTATAGATTTTATGCGTGGATCTGTGTGTATGTGTGCCCAGAGTAGTTTGGCGCCCTGTCCTGGGTGATCTGCCCAGCCCCGCCCTTTTTCTCCCCCGGATGGGATGGGGAACCCCACCGCGACCTTAAAATGAATGAATTAATTAATGATTTGTGGTGTCAGCAACAAACTTACCAACAGAGGGCGCATTTTAACAACCTTCCACGTCAGTACAGTGTCTCTGCTTGTCATCCAGAAGTCTGTGGAATCTGATAAATAGAAATAGAAATTATTCTATTTCTGCAAACTCTACCCAGACTGGGATTCAAACCAGGAATCCCTAGCACTGAGAGGAGAACATGACAACCACTAAGCCACCATGCCACACACATTTATATCATTCATTCATTCATTCATTCATTATCTTCCGAACCAGGAATCTCTTCGAACCAGGAATCCCTAGCAGAACATGGAGAACATGCCAACCACTAAGCTACCATGCCACCAACATTTATATCAATTGGTAGTAAAAATATGAATATTCCATAGATTTCATTTTAACCACAAGATGGCAAGACTACAGCGCTTTGTTATTCAAAGAGAATTCAACACTGAGTGAAGGTAAAAATATATTATATTTAAAAACAACATTAAGTAAGATTAATATTACTATAATAGCGCTTAAAAAACTAGAGTGTTGTTTTGTGTGCGTGTCTTCACCTAATGTCTTGTTTGGAATAGTATCATTCAGCTGGAATTATTCATTCATTCATTCATTATCTCCCGCTTTATCCTCTATTAGGGTCGCGGTGGGGTTCCCCATGCCCATCCAGGGGAGAACGTTTCGGGCGCTGGGCAGATACACCCAGGACAGGGCACCAATCCATCGCTGGGCACACACTCACTCACACAGACACACTCTATATGGGGCAATTTGGAGAATTCAATTAACTTGATCCATGATTTTGGACTGTGGGAGGAAACCGGAGAACCCAGAGGAAACCCACACGGACACGGGGAGAACATGCTCCACCCAGATGGGGATTAGAACCGGGAATTCCTAGCGCTGAGAGGCGAACGTGTTAACCACTAAGCCACCGTGCCGCCCCAGCTGGAATTAAGGTTCATTAAATGTTTTAAGTGACGATGATAATTAAAAAAAAAGACCTGTTGGCAGTGGTGGGATTTGAACCCACGCCTCCGAGGAGACTGGAGCCTAAATCCAGCGCCTTAGACCACTCGGCCACACTACCTGATATTGCAAAGAATTAGAGCAACTGAAGTTTTTAATCAGGTAATTGCAATCAAGACAAATAGGGAGGAAATAAATCAGGTATATAATTTCCACATCAAAAGACATTCATGTGACATAAATTCCCTCAAATCCAGTTAAAAGTCCAGCTATTTATGGGAAAACATTTAGCATGTTAGCTTCTTTGTACTGTACATAACAAAGACACAGCTCATATAAAACAACAGGTTGCGTGTTATTTGATTATGATAAGTTAACCTTGAACAGTCGTCCTTTTAAAGGAACATGCAACAGATTCTACTGGCAGCGGTCAGATTTCAACACACACCTCCGAAATGGATGGAGCCATAACCTAGCACCTTAGACCATACGGTCATGCTATTGTTTAGACGCTATCATGAGTTAGACAGGAGACAAATGGTTCTCTCACATAGTGAGGCCGATGTGAAAGATTAATATTTTAGGGCTTCTAGAAAAAATAAATCAATTGCTTTTTTATTTTTACTGTCACTTAAAACGTTGAATGAACATTTAGATAAAATGGTGAGAATTAATTTCTTTTAGAAGCCCTGAAAACACTTGTCTTTAACTCTAGCTCACACTGATCACACTATGTGAGAGCACTATTTGTCTCCAGTGTTCTGCATGAACAGGTATTGTGGCCGAGCGGTCCAAGGTGCTGCGTTAAGGTTCCAGACTCTTTGGAGGCGTGGGTTAAATTTCCACTGCTGACACTTTAAGCTCTTGCATGTTCCTTTAAAAGGATGTAGTTTGGAGTGGCCCTTATGCACCTTATTTATTTTCTCCATATTCATGTCTTGATGATATTTACCTGATTAAAAAAAGTCTTCACAATAGCTGCTAGCGTGGCTGAGCGATTATAAAGCCCTGGATTTAGGCTACAGTCCCTTCGGAGGCGTGAATTTAAATCGCCCTGCGAACACAACAGATCATTTTTAATGTCAACTCAGCACTAGACGTTTTATTGTAAATGAACATTTATTCCATGTGAATGATCCTATTCTGAACAAGAAAGTAGGTGATGTATAGAGCCCCAGAGATGAAATGGTGAGAAATTATTTTTCTTTTAGAAGCCCTGAGTTTTTAGTCTTTCACACTGTCTCACACCCACCTCACTTTTTCAGAACACTATTTGTCCCTTGTATAGGTAATAAATAGGTAGCGTGGCTGAGCGGTCTAAGGCGCTGGATTAAGGCTCCAGTCTCTTCGGAGGCGTGGGTTCAAAGCCCACCACTGTCGTTTAATGCTTTTGCTCATCTCCTTTAAAGAGTTTAAGGATATAACACCCAACAAACGTAAGCAAACTCATTCTTATGTCACTAATGTCCATCGTGACTCCAGTATGTACTAATGGATTTTCCTGAAGGCAGAAATGGTGATGTATAGAGCCTTAAAAAGGAACTTTAAGAAAAACATGTTAATCTTACAAAAAAAACATGATTTACCATCTGGTCTTCAGCAGAATGAAATATTTTTAATGACTGACCAGTGTAACTTCTAGTAGGAAGATATTGATTGAATGATTCTCATAAAGAACTTCCTTGAAACAACCAACTCTGGTAGGACACGAACCCACAACTTTTGAATGACCACATTACCTTAGAAGTCCAATCCACTATCCATTGTGCCACAGAGCCAACGGTGTGAAAAACATATACCAAAGATGTTTACTCATTCTTTTTATATTTCTTTTATTTAATTTTAAAATTATCATATAGAGGGCGGCACGGTGGCTTAGTGGTTAGCACGTACTCCTCTCAGCACTAGGTTCGAATCCCCATCTGGGTGGAGTTTCCGTGTTCCCCCCGTGTCCGCGTGAGTTTCCTCCGGGTTCTCTGGTTTCCTCCCACAGTCCAAAATCATGGATCAAGTCAATTGAGTTCTCCAAATTGCCCCATATAGAGTGTGTCTGTTTGAGTGAGTGTGTGCCCAGTGATGGATTGGCGCCCTGTCCTATGTGTATCTGCCCAGCGCCCGAAACGTTCTCCCCTGGATGGGCATGGGGAACCCCCCGGCGACCCTAATATAGGATAAAGCGGATGATAATGAATGAATGAATGAATGAATTATCATATAAATGGAAATATCTATCCATTATTTTCCGCTTTATCCCCTATTAGGGTCCCGTGGGTTTCCCCATGCCCATCCAGGGGAGATCGTCTCGGGCGCTGGGCAGATACACCCAGGACAGGGCGCCAATCTATCACTGGGCACACACTCATTCTATATGGGGCAATTTGGAGAGTTCAATTGACTTTGGACTGTGGGAGGAAAACGGACAACCCGGAGAAAACCCACACGGACACGGGGAGAACATAGATACTTCAATCAGATTGGGATTCGAAAGTTGTCAGTGTGGGTCCTTGAGCAAGGCCCTTAACCCTCATTGCTCCAGGGATGTTGTGCTCACCTTGTAAGTCGCTTTGGATAAAAGCATCTGTTAAATTACCAAATGTAATGAAGATGAACAGTAGAAATCATGGGTGCAAAAGGTTGAACTATTCTATTAGTACAGATAAGTGATTATTTTGTTGAACTCAGATTTTATTTACACAGACTGTAAAATATTAAATCACAAAACACTATAAGGACCTTAAGACTTTAGTTTACTGAAGCTACATGTCTGAACCGTACTGGGTTCTTGTCATGTCTTGGAGAAATAGTTGATCCACAAGTAACTATATATTTACATTGACAATTGTTACATAGATTGGATAAAACCTTACCTTATCTATTATAGTTACAAATAATTTGCTGAATAAGGTCTAACTTGTGTTAACAAGCTGAGGACTGTGGAGGAAAATTGTATTTTACTATATTAGCAGTAGTAGTATATTAGTATACTGTAGTGCATTCATTCCAGTTAGATCAACATATTTCTGCAAGTATAAAACATAATTTTGTAATGTTCCTGTAATGTTTTTAATGCAATTCTGTCTGGAGCTGTGTGTCTCTTTATTTTGTTTATACTGTGCTAAACAAGAACAGGCCAACGTGAGAATATGTGACTTATGAGACATGGCTTTAGATAAATATTTTTAAAGGATGTAAAAAATACCCGACCCATGTCTCAAAACTTTGTTCAGTGTCCATTTTTATAATGTTCTTCACATAATTTGTAATAAAATTTTAAAATGTAATTGTCTTAAATGTTCATTTTTTTCCAGCACACAAGCTGATTTAGATGAAGAGACTTTTGGGGGCTCTGGCAACTCTGTTAGTTCTTCTGTTCTTCATTATCTGATGAATTTTAGTACAAGCTTTACAGTTGAATAATCAATATCTTTCCTTTTTGTCTTGATGATTCAACTTACCCTGTACTTATTTTCAAAATCTAATTTTTGTCTAATAATTCTTGTTCTTTCCTGATAACCACATCTAAACTTTCTTTTGTGAAAACCAGTATTACTTTATCCACCATGTTTCTAATACATGGTGTATGTTGGAATTTAATGAACATAAAAAGACCTGAATTGCATTATTTTTAAGGTTTTTGTTATACTTCGTAATGCTCTTTATTTTTGGAATGACATTTACTAATTCAATACTAATGATTTTTCTTGTACACTTGTTTGTCTATTCAGTAAAACATATTAAATTCTTTTGGAACAAAACCGCAGCAGCACGGTGGCTTAGTGGTTAGCACGTTCGCCTCTCAGCGCTAGGGATTCCTGGTTAGAATCCCCATCTGGGTGGAGTTTCCATGTTCTCCCTGCGTACGCGTGGGTTTTCTCCAGGTTCTCCGGTTTCCTCCCACAGTCCAAAAACATGGATCAAGTCAATTGAGTTATCCAAATTGCCCCATATAGAGTGTGTGTGTGCGTGTCTGAGTGAGTGTGTGCCCAGCGATTGATTGGCACCCTGTCCTGGGTGTATCTGCCCAGTGCCCGAAACGTTTTCCCCTTGATGGGCATGGGGATCCCCCCCTAATACAGGATAAAGCAGAAGATAATGGATGGATGGATAATTGACATTTTTTCTGTCCAACGAAATTCTTATTTTGTACTGCATTTCATAACTAAATTAACAGGTTACAAAATTAATATGGTTTCAGAATGGTTGCAAGGTCTAAGGTGCCAGACTCGAGGTATTTCGCCTTCCACATGAAAATTCTGGTCTCCATTTGGAGGCGTGGGTTCAAATCCCACTTCTGACATAATTCTTTTAAAAAATGTTTTCCTGCAGCACAATATATATTAAATATAATATTTGTTTAATGTAGGTTCATTAGTATTCATTTAACTATAAAACGTGTCAAAATATACCTTTATGAGGAAGCGTTTTTAATTCAAATAATAAGCGTGGTGTACCAAATAGCACAACGTCCTAGGTGTCTGTGTAGGGTATGAACTATGAAGTGCACTTTGTTACCAGATAAAAACATCCCTGTTGTTTAATTGACTGTAGCTACTTATATGAATAAATGCAAAAAGTTCAGAACTTTACTTTGTGTCATTAAATCAAAGAGTGTAAATTGGCAATATGTAACACAACAGCACGACTCAGTGTTATCCTGAGTGTGGGGTTACTGATTCAGTTCTGACTGAATGTACTGGTACATTATTGAACTGTCTCCTTTACTAAAGCATCTTTCAAACAATGATCAATACAGGAATATGGTTTCTCTCATGTGTGAATGCGCTGATGACGTTTTAGCTTACTCTGTTGATTAAAACTCTTCCCACACTGAGAACAGGAATATGGTTTCTCTCCTGTGTGAATGCGCTGATGAAGTTTTAAATGACCCTCTTGAGAAAAACTCTTCCCACACTGTAAGCAGAAATATGTTTTTTCTCCTTTGTGAAGGCGCTGATGACTTTTTAGATGACACTGATGAGAAAAGCTCTTCCCACACTGTGAACAGGAATATGGTTTCTCTCCTGTGTGAATGCGCTGATGACTTTTTAGATGACTCTGCTGAGAAAAGCTCTTCCCACACTGTGAACAGGAATATGGTTTCTCTCCTGTGTGAATGCGCTGATGACTTTTTAGATTACCCTGCTGAGTAAAACTCTTCCCACACTGTGAGCAGAAATATGTTTTTTCTCCTGTGTGAAGGCGCTGATGAAGTTTTAGATTACTCTTATAAGAAAAACTCTTCCCACACTGAGAACAGGAATATGGTTTCTCTCCTGTGTGAATGCGCTGATGAAGTTTTAGACTACTCTGTTCAGTAAAACTCTTATCACACTGTGAGCAGGAATATGGTTTCTCTCCAGTGTGAATGCGCTGATGAAGTTTTAAATGACCCTCTTGAGAAAAACTCTTCCCACACTGTGAGCAGAAATATGGTTTTTCTCCTGTGTGAAGGCGCTGATGACTTTTTAGATTACACTGATGAGAAAAGCTCTTCCCACACTGTGAACAGGAATATGGTTTCTCTCCTGTGTGAATGCGCTGATGACTTTTTAGATGACTCTGATGAGAAAAGCTCTTCCCACACTGTGAACAGGAATATGGTTTCTCTCCTGTGTGAATGCGCTGATGACTTTTTAGATTACCCTGCTGAGTAAAACTCTTCCCACACTGTGAGCAGGAATATGGTTTCTCTCCTGTGTGAATGCGCTGATGACTTTTTAAATGACTCTGATGAGAAAAACTCTTCCCGCACTGTGAACAGGAATATGGTTTCTTTCCTGTGTGAATGCGCTGATGACTTTTTAGAGTACTCTGCACAGTAAAACTCTTCCCACACTGTGAGTAGGAATATGGTTTCTCTCCTTTGTGAATGCGCTGGTGTGTTTTAAGACCATATTGAGTTGTAAAGATTATTCCACACTGAACACAGAAAAAATATTTTGCTTTGATGGACATACACTGGTGTTTTTTGAGTTCAGTCATTTTGGTAAAATGTTCATCACAACTTAAGCAGTTAATTTTCTTCTTCGTCATGTCTGTGAGAATGCAGTGAGGTCATGAAGGGTTCCGCTTCTGTTTAGAGAACAATTTGGAAAAGTCAGACAACTAATTCAGTAATTAAACATGTAAACAATGTATGAAAATAACTAACCAACAAGACTTTGGTTTGTATAACTAGGACAAAAATCATTTAATCAAACGAAGAACTGAGTTTTTTAATCAAATGAGTAGCTGCTTTGTGTATTCAGTATACATGACAATAATAAAAAAAATACAAAGCAGCTACTCATTTGATTAAAAAACTCAGTTCCCACCACAAAATTTTTTTATGATAATATATAAATCTATGAGAGTTTCTGTCAAGGTTAATCTTTACTCATATGCAGCATTCTCTCTGATATGTTTTGCTGAATAAAATGTTAATAAATAGAGATAATAAAATACCTTTAAAGTAACTTTTTTTCTTTTATTTTACCTGAATCAGTTTAATTTATTTTACAACAACAATAACAAATCATGGAAATAAAAAAATGTATGTGCATGTTTTATTCATATGTGTATTAACCTTTAATTACAATTATTTGAAATAATTTTTATATTTATTTGTGTTTTTGCTTTCAAACTGATGCTACAATAAGTGAAATTGTTAATTTGGCTGTAACACATCCATTATCTTCCGATTTATCCTATATTAGGGTCGCGGGGTGGTTCCCCATGCCCATCCAGGGGGGAACGTTTCGGGCGCTGGGCAGATACACCCAGGACAGGGTGCCTCTATATAGACACACTCTAAATGGGGCAATTTGGAGAACTCAATTGACTTGATCCATGTTTTTGGACTGTGGGACGAAACTGGAGAACCCGGAGGAAACCCACACGGACACGTGGAGAACATCGAAACTCTACCCAGAATATGATTCAAACCGGGAATCCCTAGCACTGAGAGGCGAACGTGCTAACCACTATAACTAACGGTGCTAACCATTATAGCACATACAATAAATACAAATTTAAAAATAAGGTTTGAAAATAATGTGCAGTTCACAGAGGATTGGAATCATGATTTGATTTTTTAAAAAAGCAGCATGGGGAGAAAAAAAGTGGTAGTTCAGTGGTTATGGTTTTGGCTTCAATCTGAAGGTTAGGGAATTTAAATCCCAAGTTAAACTATAGGGATATTGTTCAAGTCCCCTAACCTTCATTGCAACAGGGGTGCTGTATCATGGCTGGCCCTCTACTCTGACACCAACCATCAGGTCAGTACACTTGTAAGTCACTTTAGATAAAAGTGTTCGCTAAATGACCAACTATAAGTGCAAAGATGAGCAGAAGATCTGCAGATTGGCAAATTTTGAATTATTTATAAGAAAACTATTGAAACAATATCCACAAGTTCAGCGCAGTCACAGCTGATACTACCCCAAAAAACCACACAAATGATAAATCAGTGCTCTTATTTATTTCAATCTGTCTCTGAAAAATATAATTAGTTTAACTTGGAAGTTATACTTTACCTCAACAAATATCACTTACCACAGAAATCGACAGGTTAGGGCTCCTTTAGGGGTTTAATTGTGACAGTAAACACATCTAACTACTAATTTCTGATAAAAAATACTTAAAGTTTCCTTAATCGATTAATTGAAAATAAAGTCCTATTTTAGTCATTACTTACCTTTATCCTTTGTGTCCTAACATGAAGTTGTTTGCAGTTTAGTCTGAGGAGCAAGGCCCATGTGATGGCTTTATAAATGCTTCAAAATAGTCAATCATTTGGAGCAATTCACAGCCCCACCCACATTATCATTTAACAATAGAACTGAGAATACCTCATAATTTCACCTGAAAGCCTTTTTACCATGTTCATAGGTAGTATAAGCATAAAACATTCCATAGTAACTGAGAATGGTTGGATTAAAATTGGTTTGAAAGTGAATACATGCGTTGGAGCATTCTTATGTACAGTTGGATTTGTCCACTGTTTAAAAAATTGTTTGTTAATAAAACAATGCATTATTATACAAAAAAGGATAGAGCTCAATTATACTGACAATAATCTACCACAACTTTGAAAAGGTATCCCAAAGTTTGCAAATCAGTTGTTTCGTTCAGTGTAAATCTCAGTATATTGCAAAAATTGATTGAAAATCAATAAACGTTGCTCTAACTTCTTAGCACTTATAGTTAAATATAAATAATGTTATGCAGTTGATGAAAGTTTCAGAGATGCTCTACAGAACAATGGAAACTAAATGCATTCAAAGTCACTTCAAACTAACCCAAACTAATAACACTTGCCACAGAAATACACAGGTTAGAGCTACTTTAGTGTTAAAATTCTGACAATAAACACATCCAAACTTGATTAATTAAAAATAATATTCCTTCCTAATTATAACTTACCTTTTCTTCTGTGTCCTAAAAAAGATGTTGTTGACAGTTTAGTCTGTGGAGCATAGCTTGTGTGATGGCTTCATAAATTTTCCAAAGTAGCCAACCATTTGGAGCAATTTACAGCCCCACCCACACTATCATTTGACAATAGAACTGAGAAGTCTTCAAAATTAGCATAGAACATTCCAGATCAACTGGGACTGGTTGGATTTAAATTGTTTTGCAAGTTCATGTCTTGAAGCATTAGCATTCTAATGTCTCATAAATATTATTGTCTGCATCAGAGATGCTTTACAGAACAAAGGAAACGAATTGAAGTCAAATTCACAGCTGATAATGCCCCAAAGAAAAACATTTACACAGAGTTTTCTGAGAAAAAAAATATTTTGTAGATTTCCTATCTGTATCTCAAGTCACTCAAAAATGCCACCACCACAAATAGCACTTACCACAGCAAGTTGAAACTACTTTTTAGAGTTTTAATTATGATGCTACTCAATTAATCAGGCTCTTCTTTATTTAAAAATAAGTTTAATAAATTGCCATAATTATCTAAACACTAACATCCCCCAACTTAATAGCACTTTCTGTAAAGTCCCCTAAAGAAAGATACCACAGTTGCCACAAGTTAACCCCTTAAGCCAACACCTCTTTTTTCTTCATTTTTATGCCGTTGCCAAAATAAGCTTTATTCTAAACCCCTTTGTCAACCAGAATAGAAATTATCTAAAACTAAAGTTTTAATTACCCCAACTTTTTAAAATAGCACATTTCTAAAAAAGTCCCCTAAAGAAAGATACCACAGTTGCCACAAGTTAAAACCCCTTGAAGCCAACACCTCTTTTTTCTACACACAAATAACAGACACAATGCTTATGTACTTATTCTTGAACCTCTTTGTCTGTAATGATAGGACTGAATTCTTTCTTTTTCCATTTTCATTCTGTCCTAATTAATTATTTATGCTATTTTTTTATAAAGAAAAATGTTTTTATATACTATATAAGTGAACTAAGCTCTGTTCTCAGTCTAAACAAACTCCCGTCCCTGCCTCCTTCACAATGTGTATGAGAATGCTAATGAATCAGTAATGGCTGTTTCTGGATGTGATATCACACATCCAGAAAATCAGTAGGCCTGATCTCCAACAACGATGAGCGGGCCTACATGGAGGAGATTATTCACCACACACACCTGGTGCCAGGATAATAATCACAACACGTCAGCAAAACTAAGGAGCTGATAGTGGACTACAGCAGGAAACGGACGAGGAGCTTCCACCCTAAGGATCAACACAGTAGAAAGAGTAGACAACTTCTATGTTTCAACGGGCTGCAGTTAACACTTCACCTTGGAGTTCACAATCATCTTGTCCTGCCACATTAATAAACAAAGAAGGCTCGTCAGCGTCTCTTTCGACGTCTACGAGACTTTCCAAGGTCCTGCAGAACTTCTACTTGCACCGTCGAAAGCATCCTCACAGGGAACATCATAACCTGGTTCGGGAACAGCACCCATCTTTGTCACTACAAAGGGTGGTACGTTTCCGAGTAGCACTTCCAGACCTCCAGACCATCTACAGGAAGCGGTGCTGGTCCAAAGCCAAAAAATTGTGGAAGACCTCAGTCATCCTGACAACAAGCTCTTCACTCTGTTGCCATCAGGACGGCGTTTTCGTCTCCTGAAGGCAAACACAGAGAGGATGAGGAGGAGCTTCTTCCCAACGGCGATTCGGACCCTGAACCAGGACTAAAAGGACATTAACTCGAACCTGTAACACTGCACTGCAATATTTGCACGGAAAGCACAACACACTTTAACTTTAACACACTTTATAATTCCATTGCACATTGTAAATACATAGTTAAATTTTATCTTTATCTTATTTTTATCTTACTCTACCTTTTTTCTTACTCTTATCCTTTTTAAACAAATTTTATTTTTCTGTGGAGAGGTCAAAAAATAAATTTCACTGCTGGCTGTACTTTGTATAACTACGTATGTGACCAATAAACCTGATTCTGATTCTTCTGATTCTGAATATACAAGCATTTTAAACTATTAAAAACACTTACATACCAAACTTGAACTGGATCACATCCTTAGTCAAACATTTCTACATCTTCTAAATCAATGCTTTAGAGTCTCTTTCATCCTCAATCAACAGTTTCCCTGTTCACCTATATTTTAATAGATTACTGATTAAATATTACAATAAATTTGACTAAGACTTGTGACTGTACACTGTGGTTTAACCTGCTATTAACATTTTATTTTATTTTATTAATTCTATTTAGGCGTTTAAGATCAGATGTAATACATTGGGAAGGGGAAAGACAGATGATAAAAAGCCCCAGACTATGTTCCTAACGAAGCACAATTTAGGAACCCAAAAAAACACCACTTTTATATATGACAACATATATGACAACATAGACACAGACATGGTCACGGTACTTGGACCAGCTGCAACTTAAAGACTGACAGGCATTTTGCTAGCTTGAATAGGGGGTCTTCAGCCTGGCTAGCTCAGTCGGTAGAGCATGAGACTCTTAATTTCAGGGTCGTGGGTTCGAGCCCCATATTGGGCGAGTAGTATTTTTATTAAGTTGAAAGCTAGTCATTGCCAAATGTGTCGACAGTGATGATCCTTTCTTACTGCTTATTGATCTTACAAATTTCCTTGCATGCATCTGAGATATTTCTTTTTGCTCAATAAGCAGCGCAAAGAGAAATAAAGACAACTACTTACTCTACTTCTGTATATAACATGACAAATGAAGCATCTATAAAACTGCAATTTCCCTCCTGAAATTAACAAAGAATTCTGATTTATGTGTGGGATTGAACCACCAGCGTTTTGTTTAATAACCAAATGCGTTACCACATAACCAACCTGGCTGGATTTCTTTAGTTTGGGTTGCTTCAATTTCCTCCCACAGTGTAAAAATATGGATCAAGGTAAATTGAATACTCCAAATTTCCCCATATAGAGTGTGTTTGTGAGTGTGTGAGTCTGTGCCTAGCAATAGATTTAAGTCCTGTCCTGGGCGCAACCCGAAACAACAACATGAATTGTGTTGTAAAAAGTGTTTAAAACTTCATTTACTTAAAAAATGAAATCAGATTTTGACAGTCTGCAGACTATGATTTCACATGAAATCCACATCTTTGTGTCCACTATTAATGTATTTAGGATTTTTTTTTTACTATGCACATAAACAAAAAAAATGTAAGATAAAGATGAACAGAACAACTAACAGAGTTGCCAGATTCCACAAAACTCTTCAGCTAAATCAGTTTTAAATCTGTTAACCTCAAAAGCTGAAACTGCTCCAAAATGTAAAGTGTCATAGGATTTCAGCATTTTGTTCTCCACATATGAATAAACATAGAACATTCCATAGTAACTGAGAATGATCGTATTGAAATTGTTTTGTAAGGTTTACATGTCTTGTGGCATTAACATTCTTATGTACAGTAGGATTTGTAATTTTTTTTTGCATTATAACAAAAAGGATATATCTCAATAATCCTGACAATAACCTACTCCAACTTTGATAAAATATTCTAAAGTTTGTCTAAATATTGTTCTAACTTCTTAGCACTTATAGTTAAATCACTGTATTGACAAGAAAAATTGCTAAAATGCGCCCTCTGTTGGCAGTTAGGATTCCTGATTTTCGCCCAGATGGCTGGGGTTCAACTCCCGGTATGGGAATTTTTGAGGTTTACCTTGAATTTTTTTAGGCCACATGATGTCTGGCAAAATAAGAATTTGGAAACGTTGGAAAGCACTGCTTTTTCATCAAAGTCTGGGTCAATGAAAGACATTTGAAAGGCATGACATAAACCTATAGTGAGGCAAGCCTGAGCCAGTGGTGCAATGGCTCATGCTATGCATCAGAAGGTTCTAGGTTTGACTCCTGGCTGGCTTCACTAAATTTTTTAGTGCATTTGGCCTAACGTGACTCCACTGACAAGCTTAAAATATTCCAGTTGATTTAAAAGCTTTATCCTTAATGTAAAATTGAAAATAATTAAGCTCAATCAAATTAAATTCATACATGGGATCAGTGTAGTATGTGGTCTTGTAGTTTAGATTCCTATGAGTTCTATGAGAGTGTTGAGCATGGAAAGTGTGGAGTGCTGTGATCGAATAGTGTTTATTAATCTGCGTTGTGGCCGCGGCATCCCCAGTTGGAAACTGCTTTATGGCATATGAGAAAAGAACATTATTATTAATTAATCAGTATTGGAAAAGTTATTTTGTACAATTAGAAATAAGCATTTGGATGTGTTTACTGTTTGATAGTATACTCATAGTATTAAAAAATAATTTCAAGTTTCGGGACATCTTTCATTAATCTGCTCCAACTGTGGTAGCTTCCTTTAGTGGTCTTAAGTAAGTAAGCATTTCATCATTAATTTAAAAACACTTTTAAATATCAGAGATTATTCTAAGAGATCAGATTGAGTTGAGTTTATAGGAAGCAAAACTCAATGATATAAAGCTATCACTGATATGCCATTAAAAAATTAATTAATCTATGGTAATTAGTGGGTGGCTTAGTGATTAGCATGTCTCAGTGCTAGGGATTCCAGGTTCAAATCCCAATCTGGGTGGAGTTTCCATGTTCTCTTCAAGTCTGTGTGGGTTTCCTCCCACAGTCCAAAAAACATGTATCAAGTCAATTGAATACTCTCAAATTGCCCCATATAGAGTATGTGTGAGTGATTGTGTGCCCGGCGATAGTTTGTCGCCCCGTCCTGGGTGATTCTGCCCAGCGTCCAAAACGTTCTCTCCTGGATGGGCATGGGGAACCTAGCTCACACCGAAAACACTGTTTGAGAGCACTCCATCCATCCATTATCTTCCACTTTAACCTCTATTAGGGTTGCAGGGGGGGTTCCCCATGCCCATCCAGGGGAGAACGTTTCAGGCGCTGGGCAGATACACCCAGGACAGGGCGCCAATCCATCGCTGGGCACACAAACACACTGTATATATTGGGCAATTTGGAGAACTCAATTGACTTGATCCATGTTTTTGGACTGTGGGAGGAAACCAGAGAACCCAGAGGAAACCCACATGGACACGGGGAGAACATGGAAACTTTACCCAGATTGGGATTCGAACCAGGAATCCCTAGTGCTGAGAAGCGAACGTACTAACCACTAAGCCACCTTTTAAGTCTGTTTGAGAGCACTATTTGTCAAAATAAATTGTAATTTTCAAAGAAACTTGAGCCTTAATCCAGTGCCTTATACTGCTCTGCCCCCTCTAAATAATCTGAAACAAAACATGAGACAAAAGTGCTCTCAAGCAATCTGGTCTGTGTGAGCTAGTCCAGGAAACGGTAAAAAAAATATTCCACTGAAGGCCAGATGCTAGATCACCCATGTTTTTTGTGAAAGTAAAATGTTTATCTCATAACTTCCTTTTTAAGGCTTTATTATAATATTGTACTATTTTAAATACAGAAAGAACCACCAGTCAGTACTAGAGACATTACAGGCATCAGTGATGTAAGAATCTTTAGGCAAGCAGCCGAAATGAGTTTCCTTTTGTTTGCTGGACGCTTTAGCTTTAAACTAATCTTATACTTTTTTCTAGAGGATAAATCCCTATAGAGCCTTTTTAATGTTAACTTTAATGTTAAATATTTAATGTTGGATGTTGTGCTGTGGCTTAGTTGGTGAAAATGATTTACCTGCCCGTTTGCTGACGAGTCCTGTCACAGAACATTGATAAATGACTAAAAGTTTCAGAACCAGTATTAGATCTAGTCCTTCTGATGGAGATGCTGGGGATTGAACCCAGGACCTCTTACATGCAAAGCAAGCGCTCTACCACTGAGCTACATCCCCATGTACTGGTTCACATTCAGAGTTATTTTGTTACATGAGCTTCATGAACAATTTGATCCTCTTTTTTATGGTTTCTTCCTGAAAGATCGTGTGAATCAATCAGAGAGTAAAGAAGACATTTAATGCCAATAATTCAAGACATTGTAAAAAAACTGCTGATGATTTACTTTAAGACCTTGACAGAAATTCAAACCCTGATGATCAGATTAAAGACACTACTAGTTAAACTATACAGCTTTCGTTACATAATCAAAACTTTAATATCATGAACCATCAAATATAATCGTGATTTTAATTATATTTAATTATATTATAAGTATGAAATGAGTTATCATATTTATATTATTTATATATAAAACATTAATCTTAAGTTATTAAAACCTGAGCTGTTTCTTAAAAAACATATTAAAGCTACTTTTATGGTATAAAGTAGCAAACTACATTTTCTTCATCATTCATCATATTGAGTCCTGCACAACATCAAAGGCTTTAGATTCTGAGTGAGGCTAAGTTCTAGCCTGTTTCATGGAACCAAATTTAAGCAAAATTAGCTCTTTTTTTTTTTAAACAGGCTCCTGGTACCTCTCACACACTATGCAAGGCTCATACACTGAAATTAAACGGCCTCGGGACTATTATTTCTTTTAATAATCTTTAATGTAAATAAGTTAAAATAGTAAAGGTGGAATATTTTCAGGAGGTGCAGAATTTTACTGGATGATTGTTGGATCTGATTAATGAAAAAAAAAAAAAAACATGACACACTTTTTACTGTCTAAATAAATTCCTTAATTGTGCTGCATTTTATAACCACACCCATAACAGGGTCACTAAAAGTCTAACTGTGGATAAGCCTTAAAGTGTTTCATGGTCCACATGAGGGTTTTGGTGTCCATTTGGAGGTATGAGTTCAAATCCCACTTCAGACATAATCATTTAAATTCTTAAAAAATGTTTTCCTGCAGCTCTAAAAAGAATGATTTAACTGACAACAGTGAAGAAACAGACAGCAAGAAAGTGTAAAGACCCATTATTCACTTTCTGATGATTTAAACTCCAACATCTCCACTAATCACAATATAAGTAATTTATTAACATTTGTTTAATGTAGATTCATTAGTTTTCATTTAACTACAAAATGTGTCTAAATATGTCTTCATGAGGAAGCGTTTTTAATTCGAATAAGGGTGGTGTACCAAATGGCGCAACGTACACTACGTATGTGCCCTAGGTGTCCGTGTCGGGTATACAGTTTGAAGTGCACTTTGTTACCAAACAATGGCATTTGACATTCTGCCCGGGAATGAAACAAAACCGGACTGAACAAGTGTAACAAAGTAAACCAGATTTTATTTTACAGATTCATTTGAGTATAATTTTAAGTGTAAAACAGTAAACTATTAAACTATTCCTATATTTTATTTTTAAACAGTAAATTTAAAGGAGTTAGTTACTGGTTACCTCGGTTTGGTAGTTTTTAGCGGTTTAAATCTGCAGGTGTAGATGAAACTAATCCAAAATTCATCCTTATAATCCATTAAGTTTGACAAACAGAACATCCAGTTTATCTGTCAAAATAGATAAGTTTTCGTCTCAGTTTTCCCTCGTCGAGCATCGACACGTTTAAACACTTTAGGTATATTTTTTTATCGCCGCCAGAGGGTGCTGTCTGTTTATTGAGACTCATTGTTCATTTAAAAAAATCTTGTTTTTTTTTATTTAATGTCATTTTAATATCTTTTTTAATCTCTGACACATGTAAGAGTTTTACTAGTGACTAATAAAGATATTTGATGTTAAATTCTGATGTTCAAGTTCAAGTAATTTTATTTATATATCACTTTTTACAACAGTTCATTGTCACAAAGCAGCTTTACAGAATGAAAAGCCTTTAAACCCCCAAATAAAATAAAAAAAAACTCCCTGTTATGTTGTTATTTAAGGAAGAAACCTTGGGAGGACCAAGACTCAGTGGGGGACTCATCCTCCTTGAACGGCCAGGCAGCAACAACAGTGTAGGACAGCCATGTACAATTTTACTTTTCTAATAATCATACAATTACACCATATCACATAACAGACCAATTTGACAAGTATTCTCAGCGACAATCCAAACAGAGCACTTGATAATCCCGGATGATCCCCCAGTAGACTTTGTTTGGTTCTCTCCAAAAATTGGGAACAGGACTTTAACAATATTTATAACAAATACTAAGAAATCAATTGATGTTTTGAAAATAATGAAGCTGATCCATAATAGATTAGTATAAAGTATCATGACAGTATCATAACTATTATTAATATTAATTAATATAATTAATATTGACACGGTGGCTTAGTGGTTAGCACGTTCGCCTCTCAGCGCTAGGGATTCCCGGTTCGAATCCCCATCTGGGTGGAGTTTCCATGTTCTCCCCGTGTCCGCGTGGGTTTCCTCCGGGTTCTCCGGTTTCCTCCCACAGTCCAAAAACATGGATCAAGTTAATTGAGTTCTCTAAATTGCCCCATATAGAGTGTGTTTGAGTGAGTGAGTGTGTACCCAGCGATGGATTGGCGCCCTGTCCTGGGTGTATCTGCCCAGCGCCCGAGACGTTCTCCCCTGGATGGGCATGGGGAACCCCACCGCGACCCTAATAGAGGATAAAGCGGGAGATAATGAATGAATGAATGAATAATTAATATTAATATTAATATAATATTAACATAAAATCAAAACATTGATAGAGTTTGTCTGTATGAGTGAGTGTGTGCCCAGTCCTGGGTGATTGGCGCCCTGTCCTGGGTGTATCTGCCCAGCGCCCAAAATGTTCTCCCCTGGATGAGCATGGGGAACCCCCCCGTGACCTTAGTAGAGGATAAAGCAGAAGATAATGGATGGATGAATGGATGTTTCTATTACACTCAGAAGCTGTTTAACACTTGTTTGGTCACCAACTTTATTCTAGCTAACTGACATGAATAAATAAGAATTACAAATGAAGGCTGATTTATAAGATCATTTTAATATAACTTGATCCATGCTGATCTTCTGGAATTAAAATCAACTTTAAAATCTAAATTTAGTTTATTGTTGGATCGGATTCATGTGTAGAATGATGTCAGTTATTCTTTGTGTCTAATGATGTTCTCCTATTGGTTATCTGTACTGTATTTTATAACCACACCTACCTGTTAAACACAGTGCATCTATGCATATATGGATCTTATATAAACTGTATGAACATGACTTTTTATTCAGTTGAAAGCTAATCATTGCCAAATGGGTCGACAATGATGAAAAGAAAAGAAAGCAAGAAAGCATGAACCCAGCAGTAGTCGTGGCCGAGTGGTTAAGGCGATGGGCTCGAAATCCATTGGGGTCTCTGCGCAGGTTCAAATCCTGCTGACTACGCGCTCACAGCCTTTTCATTTTTAAAGTTTCTGGCCTCTTTGAAAGGTCATGGAAGTGTTGTTGCACTTGCAGCATGTAATTCACTGACATACTGAAGATCGCCAAGTGAAAATAAGGGAACCAAGCTTTCGGCAGTAGTCATGGTCGAGTGGTTATGGTGATGGTCTAGGACTCCTTCGAGATCCCCCTGGCCATGTTCATATCCTGCTGACTATGAGCTCACAGTCTTTTTGATTTTAAAGTTATTGGCCTCTTTGAAAATTTATGGAGGTGTTGTTGTAACTATACGAAAAAGTCACTGACACAGTGAAGATCGCCAAGTGAAAATAAGGGAAGCAAGAGCTCAGCAGTGATCGTTGCTGAGTGGTTATGTTGATGTCCTTTGGGAGCCCCCTGCGCATGTTCAAATCCTGTCAACTATGAACTCACATAAAGTTAGTGGTCTTTTTGAAGGATTATGGAAGCGTTGTTGAACCTATTAGGGGTGAGCTGCAATATTCGCTGATTCGACGATTCGATTCGGAGAACCGTAGTCGACTATGAACCTCATAGTCGAATGTACCATTTTGATCACATGGGGGTGCCCATGGCTGCTGCTAAGCATTAGTTTTTACATGAAATGTCTTTGTTTTCATTATATATATAGCCTTTTGTCAAATAAAATCATCCTGTCACAAATGTCCGTCTTTCACCGGAGATGAGCGGCTCCGCGGGGAAATCGCGAACGCCGCTCGCGCATGAGCGTCTCCCGGGATCCGGCTACACGTAAGCCACAGCGTTATACCGTATAACACACCGTGGCAGAAATGCTGATGGAGAAAAACTGGGACACCGGGATAAAAACCAAAACTAGAATTTATTAAAAAAGTGGTGCCGAAGCACCACCAGAAAGGGGGTAAACGAACAAAGCAACATCGGGTAAGGGAACCACAAATTAAAGACGTGCACTAACCCAACCAATCACCCAAGTGAGATAATCAGAAAGCAAACGAGGGACAAGTGCCGCAGGTGATTGTTACACATCCAAATTTCTGTTAAAAAAAAATTTAAATGATGTGTGCGCTTTAACCCATTTACAGTGCTCTAGAAAAACATGTAAAATATAAAAAAAAAATCTTTACAAAAACACGCTTATAGCGCCATCTTGTGGTGAAATTTTAACTGATTCGACTATCAGTCGACTATAGGGAAAATCTGACGAATCAGCTTCGACTATGAAAAACCTTAGTTGAATACAGCCCTAGAACCTATACAATGTGAATCACTGATACAGTGACGATTGAAAAGTGAAATTAAGTCAACCCAGCAGTAGTCGTGGCCGAGTGGTTAAGGTGATGGACTAGAAATCCATTGGGGTCTCCCCGCGCAGGTTCAAATCCTGCCGACTACGCACGCACAGCCTGTCATGGATCTTCAGTGTGTCAGTGAATAACATGCTGTAAGCACAACAACTTTTCAATTCTTAAGTTAGTGGTCTTTTTGAAGGATTATGGAAGCGTTGTTGTACCGATACGATGTGAATCACTGATACAGTGAAGATCGAAAAGTGAAAATAAGGGCAGCATGAAGTTGGCAGTAGTCGTGGCCGAGTGGTTAAGGCGATGGACTTGAAATTCATTAGGGTTTCCCTCGGCTTATTGAGACTCATTGTTTTATTGAAAAAAAAATCTTGTTTGTTATTTAATGTCATTTTAATATCTTTTTTTAAAGTCTGGCACTCAAGACCGTGTTTTAATAGTGACTAATAAAATATTTGTATTAATACAGTTTTTTTTTTATCAGATCCACTTTCAGGTTTGTATAAATGTTCAATTCTGATGTGGGTGCACAGACAGAGGTCACTTTAATGTGTTTCAAAATTAAGGATCCATTTATTTATTATAATATTATACATAAATAAACTATATCAGTTTATTATAAAACACTTTTAGATTGTGCCATTTCAATATCATCACTCTGTTCTTGATTACATAAAGATGTAAAAGGTTTAAAGTCATCTCTGTAGAATGGATTTAAAGTTTATTTCAAGAGACACAAATAATTTATTTCTCAGACATTACAGCTATGATTCTGTTACAATCAAACCAATCAGGGAGGTCTTGGCAAAACCTTTGTAATGCTGTTATTTACAATTTAAATTATAAAATATTTGAGGGATTCATTATTTCAAAATTATAATTTTGCTTTGTGCATTAAATGTCATTCTAAAAACAAAATAAGTGAAATTCAAATAAAAACATTCACATACATTTTTAATAATATTCATTCATTCATTATCTCCCGCTTTATCCTCTATTAGGGTCGCGGTGGGGTTCCCCATGCCCATCCAGGGGAGAACGTCTCGGACGCTGGGCAGATAGACCCAGGACAGGGCGCCAATCCATCGCTGGGCACACATTCACTCACACAGACACACTCTATATGGGGCAATTTTTGAGAATTCAATTGACTTGATCCATGTTTTTGGACTGTGGGAGGAAACCGGAGAACCCGGAGGAAACCCACGCAGACACGGGGAGAACATGGAAACTCCACCCAGATGGGGATTCGAACCGGGAATCCCTAGCGCTGAGAGGCGAACGTGCTAACCACTAAGCCACCGTGCCGCCACATTTTTAATAATACCCCAACAAAAATTAGTTAATATAAAGAAAATTCTAATCTGCAAAAATACATTGTAAACTGCTGAAATAGTAAAAAAAAAAAACCGCTAATAATAATAAAACACTGAAGTCATCATATAAATAATAATAAAATTAATTGAGTTATCATGATGGTTAGTTTATGGGCTATTACAGTTTTATTCCACCAGGTGGGAGCAGTCATTAAAATTTCTCTTCTTAAAGTCCTGCACGTTGTGAGATTAAATAGATTTTTATGTTTCATAATGTTATATATGTTCTCCCCGTGTCCGCGTGGGTTCTCCAGTTTCCTCGCACAGTCCAAAAACATGGATCGAGGTCAATTGAGTTTTTCAAAATTACCCCAAATAGAGTGTGTCTCTCCCCTGGATGGGCATGGGGAACTCCCCCGCGACCCTAATAGAGGATAAAGCGGAAGATAATGGATGGATAATGTTATATAATCAACTGTCCCTCAAGTTACACTGTAACATTTTTGTATATTTAGTTTACTTAACTAAATGTAATAAAATGTGCACAGTTTAATATATTTTTTTGTTTTCAAACGTTTTTGTGAATTTGATGGTAACAATGTAAATATAAGATGTCAATGTTTTACCACAAGATGGCAGTAGGTACAGATGTTCATTTATAGTGCTTAGGTATACAAAGAAGAGAAAGTTTGAACTGGATAAACAAATACATATTTAATAACGAAGTGCACTAAATGCGGCTTTACATCCTGAGAGCAGACGCTCTCCAACGAGTTTGATCAAAAACAGAGAGGAACATGATTTAATTCTTGAACAGAAACAGGATCAAAATCAGATCAAAGCAGTTTTACAGAACCCCAGGACTTTGCTTCTCACTGTGGCTGTGAGAGAAATAATGTAGCTTTAAGTTTTCTTGTTACACAACTTTTAAAGTTTATAAAAAACAAAGACCATCCATCCATCCCTTATCTGCCGCTTATCTAGGTCCGGGTCAGGTAACCTAAAGAAAGAAGCCCAGACATCCCTATCCTCAGCTACCTCTTCCAGAGCTTCAGGAGGCACACCGAAGCGCTTCCAGGTCCATTTTGTCATCTTGAGTGTTAAACACCTTCATTAAAGGCAGACAAGTTACAGAGTAAGTACAATACTTAAGTTTTAATCAGTAACAGGATCAGTTTAGAAAAAAATCGGTCATTATTCATTCATTCATTATCTCCCGCTTTATCCTCTATTAGGGTCGCGGTGGGGTTCCCCATGCCCATCCAGGGGAGAACGTCTCGGGCGCTGGGCAGATAGACCCAGGACAGGGCGCCAATCCATCGCTGGGTACACACTCACACACTCAAACACACTCTATATGGGGCAATTTTAGAGAACTCAATTAACTTGACCCATGTTTTTGGACTGTGGGAGAAAACCGGAGAACCCGGAGAAAACCCACACGGACACGGGGAGAACATGGAAACTCCACCCAGATGGGGATTCGAACCGGGAATCCCTAGCGCTGAGAGGCGAACGTGCTAACCACTAAGCCACCGTGCCGCCGAAAAAACCAGTCAATCAGATTAAAATATACGATCACTACTTTAAAACATTCATGAATGACTTGTACACTGTATGTACTAATCACCATAGTTTATTGATTTAATATCTTATGTCATTAAGAGGGGCGGCACGGTGGCCTCTCAGCGCTAGGGATTCCCGCTTCGAATCCCAATCTGGGTGGAGTTTCCTTATTCTCCCCGTGTCCGCGTGGGTTTCCTCCAGGTTCTCCGGTTTCCTCCCACAGTCCAAAGACATGGATCAAGTCAATTGAGTTCTCCAAATTCCCCCATATAGAGTGTGTCTGAGTGTGTGCCCAGCGATAGATTGGTGCTGGGTGTATCTGCCGAGCGCCCGAAATGTTCTCCCCTGGATGGGCATGGGGAACCCCCGGGGAACCACCCCCACGCGAAAGCACAAAGCGGAAGATAATAAATGAATGAATGAATGTCATTAAGAGATTGTTTTGCTTCATATTAACTTAACTAAATTTGATCTCTTAGAATAATATGGGATATTTAAAAATGTTATGTTAATGATAAAAGGCATGAATGGGGATCAAACCCATGATCTTTGGTTTACGAGACCAACGCCTTACCACTGGGCCACCATGCCCTGACT
>JAFMOC010001363.1:0-22635 GCA_019802505.1 Corydoras sp. C115
GGGAGAAACTTTAAAAGTCCCCCCCAAGATCGTAAACCCCCCAGGGGGAACCGTGCCCCCCTGAGGGACCCCCTCTTTTAATCATTGGACCTTCTCTTTGGGCCCGGGCACCTTTTTTTAAATTGGGGGTTTTTCCCCCCCTCTCCACGCCCCTATGGTGCAAAGGGCCCCTGAAACTAGCTGAAATGTTGACAGGGGTAAATAAACTCTGCGGCGCGCGGGGGAGGTGTTCCGGGTGACCAAATTGATTGCATAAAATCACCAAAGTGGGACGAAAATGGCGCGGAAAAAGGGAGTTTCTTTAGATTTCGGCCCCATTTTTTGGGGGATTTCGCGGGCGAATGCCCCGTTTTTTTTTGCCAGCTGAAACGTTCCGCGGGGTCCTCGCCGGGGACCCCCGTTCACGCTTAAAGGGTTTTCAAAAGCCTGCCAGGGGCGGCGGCGGCGGGGCGGGGAAAAGCCCCAGGGGGCCCCGCACCCCAGGACTGGGGAACCCCAGCCAAACGTCCTGACCGCCGTGACGAGCTTTGAGTTTCAATACCGTTATACAATAAACACGCAGGGCGGAACCGTGGCTTAGCGGTTTGGCCTGTTCTTCCTCTTCAGCGCTGAGGAATTCCCGGTTCGAAATCCCAATCTGGATGGCGTCCCCATGTTTTCTCCCCGTGTCCGCGGTGGGTTTCCTCCGGGTTCTCCGGTTTTCCTCCCAATCCAAAAACATGGAATCAAGGTCAATTTTTGAACCTTCTCCAAATTGCCCTCATATAGAGTGTGTGTGTGTGAGTGACTGTTAGTGCCCCAGCGATGGGATCGTGCCCCCTTTCCTGGGTTCTAATCTGCCCATGTGCCCGAAACGTTATCCCCTGGATGGGCATGAGGAACCCACAACCCCCCCCCCAACACACACCCCACTGGCTTTCACCCACGCTCCCGAAATCGAAGGTGGTCGGGGAACGGTTAGACGTCCCATGTTCTCTGCTGCCGCTCCATCCGTATTGGAGTGGGCCTGAGGGGGGGGGGGGGCGGTTTGAATCACGTCCTCCACCGTGGACGCGAGTGATGGACACAGTTTTCCCCCCGGTCGCCCCCGGAGTCCCCCGGCGGCCCCCGGGACGTCCCGAATGAATCTGAATCAGGTTAATGAGGCTAAACAGATGAGAATGATTCGGGAATCGTTTCTTCTTTTTTTTTTTTTTGATTCACGTATCAGGTGATCCGGGCGACTCGCTCGACACACGCCGCGGCATGCCCTTGTCTGGGCATGTGCGAGTACGTACGCACACACACACACGCGCACACACACACACACACACACACACACACACACACACACAGAGAGCGAGGGTGTGTGTGTAAAGGAGACAGAGTGCCACTGATTCCGGGCTGGACAGCAGAACTATCAAATACTCTGACTGCACAAAAAACAGTGTGTGTGTGTGTGTGTGTGTGTGTGTTTGTGTGTGTGTGTGTGTGTGTGTGTGTGGTGTGTGTGTGTTGGTGTACTTACTCTACTTCTGTATATAACATGACAAATGAAGCATCTGTAAAACTGCAATGTCCCTCTTGAGATTAACAAAGTATTCTGATTCATGTATGGCATCTAGAATGGCAACTGTGGTGTGCCGTGATCGTATAGTGGTTAGTACTCTGCGTTGTGGCCGCAGCAACCCCGGTTCGAATCCGGGTCACGGCATATAAGAAATAACTTTATTATTAATTAATCAGTGTTGGAAAAGTTATTTTGTACAATTAGAAATAAGCATTTGGATGTGTTTACTGTTTGATAGTATACTCACAGTATTAAAATTAACAAAATAATTTCAAGTTTCGGGACATCTCTCATTAACCTGCTCCAACTGTGGTAGCTTTCTTTAGTGGACTTTACAGAAAGTGTTATCAAGTTGGGGTATGTTATTGTGTGTATTATTTGAAAATAAAATATAATAAAAAATATAGTAAAATATAATTTATTAAACAATTTAAAAAACAGTCTAAAGAAATAATTGGAAAAACATATGTTTACATCGGCGGCACGGTGGCTTAGTGGTTAGCACGTTCTCCTCTCAGCACTAGGGATTCCCGCTTCGAATCCCCATCTGGTTGGAGTTTCCATGTTCTCTGTGTGGGTTTCCTCCGGGTTCTCCGGTTTCCTCCCACAGTCCAAAACCATGGATCAAGTCAATTGAGTTCTCCAAGTTGCCCCATATAGAGTGTGTGTTTGTGAGTGAGTGTGTGCCCAGCGATAGACTGGTGCCCTGTCCTGGGTGTATCTGCCCAGCGCCTGAAACGTTCTCCCCTGTATGGGCATGGGGAACCCCCCTGCGACCCTAATATAGGATAAAGCGGAAGATAATGAAGAACTTACCATTCTTAATTGATTGTTGCTTTTATAGTGTTGTTATCTGCTTTTTAGAAGAACTTACCATTCTTAACTGATTTTTGCTTTTATATGTGTTGTTATTTGCTTTCATCATGTAGCACTTTGAGATTTGTGATCAAATGTAAAGTGCACTACAAATAAAATTATTATTATTATTATTATTATTATTATTATTATTATTATTATAATGAATGAATGAATGAATGAAAAAATATGTTTACATCAAGAAGAACATGATTTATTGAGTTTGCTTTCACAATTAAAACTCTAAATTAGCTCTAACCTGTTTTTCTTGCTGAGGTAAGTGCTGTTTGTTGGGGTAGTTTGAAGTGACTTGAGCTACGGATGATATATATTCAAAATAAGATTAAATATGATTTTTAAAAAAACACTCTGATATTACTTCAAATAGGAACATGGATTGATTCATTGCATTTGAGTGTTTTTCTTTGGGGCAGTATCAGCTGTGACTTAGAGTACAATTAGCTTCCTTTGTTCTGTAAAGCATCTGTGAAACTCGTATCAACTGCAGACACCAATATTTATATTTAACTATTAGTGCGGAGGTTTAGTGGTTAGCACGTTCGCCTCTCAGCGCTAGGGATTCCCGGTTTGAATCCCCATCTGGTTGGAGTTTCCATGTTGTCCGCGTGGGTTTCCTCTGGGTTCTCCGGTTTCCTCCCACAGTCCAAAAACGTAGATCAAGTCAATTGAGTTCTCCAAATTGCCCCATATAGAGTGTGTATGTGTGAGTGAGTGTGTGCCCAGCGATAGATTAGCGCCCTGTCCTGGGTGTATCTGCTCAGCGCCCGAAACGTTCTCCCCTGGATGGGCATGGGGAACCCCACCGCGACCCAAATAGAGGATAAAGCGGGTGATAATGAATGAACTATTAGTGCTAAGATGTTGGGGCAACATTTAGAGATTTTCTGAGCACTAGAATTATATTGCAGGATTCAAACTGAACGAATGACTTGCATATTTTAGGATATTTTATCAACATTGGGGTAGGTTATTATCAGGAAATCTGAGATCTATCATTTTTGTTATAATAATGCTTATAATATAATAAAATAAAGCTTATTATAAAACTTAAATTTATTGACAAACATATTTTTAAAAATCTTACAAATCCAACCATACATGCATTTCTTTTAAAACAATTTCAATTCATCAATTCACAGTTATTATGGGATGTTCTATGCTTATACATATCCACAGAGCAAAATGCTTTCAGTTGAAATCTTGATGAATTCTCAGTTCTATTGTCAAATGATGTGAAGTGTGGCTGGGGATGTGAGTTGCTCCAAATTGTTGACAGCTCTGGAACATTAGTGAAGCCATCACATGAGCCTTGCTCCAGAGATTAAACTGCCAACAACATCATTATTAGAAAAGTAAGGATAAGGTAGGTGATGATTGAAAAATAACTTCATTTTCAATGAATCAGTCATGAGGTCAGGAACCAGACACTTCAGGACACAGGATGGACACACAGTGTTGTTCTGAGCTAAAGAGCTTCATGAACATCATGGAGTCGCTATCTGCAGTTATAGCAGAGTCGCTGCATGTCTGAAATCCTTTTTCAAAGATTTTCAGGTGAACAGAGTTAAAGATGATTTAGGAGAAGAGACTTTTTGGGGATCTGGAAACTCTGTTAGTTCTTCTGTTCATCTTTATCTGACGAGTCGCTCCTCTGATTTACTGATTCACAGAGAGTCGATTCACATAAACAGATATTCAACTAACATTCTCCTACTGTTTTTCTTTAATTGCAGCTTTAACCTTTTATTTTAAACTTTAAACTTTTTTTTAATTAATGGAATATTTTTAATAGAAAAATAATGAATGTGTTTATACCATGTCTAAATAATTCCCTTTAAAACAATTTATTCTATACTAACACTTTGTTTAGGACATTCTTTTGTCTCAAATCTCTCTACAGTTCTTATATTAGTGCATTATCTAGTGTGTGAAACACAGGATGGAAAGTCACAGGTAGTGAACCTTTTTAAATATAGAATGTGTATTACCTTTAGTCCAGCCTCATGTCCTTCTTATTTGTCCCATCGAAACTAACAGCACTGTAACTGAAGATGTATGACTGCTGCCCTCTTGTGGTGAGAAATTACATTTTCGTTTCACCATCCTATTATGAATGTGTTCAAAATTAAATAAATGACATTCGTTAAAATGTATTGTAACAAAAGAAACAGCAGATTATAAATAATATAAAATTATGTTTTAAAAATAAACTTGTTTCATCTCTAAAGCTCAAATTTCTGAACTTGAATTCCAATGACTTCTGCCACCAAGTGGTCAACATCTGCAATAACACATTTCTCTTAGTTTTATCGGCTTTTCGGGACTTAAATGCAGCAGCAGCAGATTTCATTGTTTTCTAATTTGTTTAATAAATTGGGGTGTCATGGTGGCTTTGTGGTTAGCATGTTTGCCTCTCAGCACTAGAGATTTCTGGTTCGAATCCCAATCTGGGTAGAATTTCCATCTGCTCCCCAGGTTTTCTCTGGGTTCTCCGGTGTTCTCCCACAGTCCAAAAAAACATGGATCATGTCAATTCAAAAAATTCAAACTGCGCCATATAGAGTGTGTTCGTGTGAGTGAGTGTGTGCCCAGAGATGGATTGGCACCCTGTCCTGGGTGTGTCTGCCCAGCACCTGAGACGTTCTCCCCTGCATGGGCATGGGGAACCCCACCGCGACCCTAATAGAGGATAAAGCGGATGATAATGAATGAATGAATGAATGAATCTCTGAACCTAAAAATAACTAAGTGCAGAAAAAAAAAATCCTAAAAATTCCAAGTTGCAGTCCAGGAATCCAAACTGCAAGTCTATAAGGTACAATGTATATAAGGTCTATAAGGTAAACAAACTAATTCATTTTGATTTTACATTAGGGAAGAGCTTTTAAATCAACTGGTATATTTTAAGCTACTTTTCAGTGGAGTCAACTTAGAACAAATGCACTACAAACAAATGCACTAAAAACTTTGAAGAATCATTTGTTTCCAATCCGATGTTGAGCACATTTGGAAGTGTTTAGCATAGCTGCCTTCCAAGCACAATCAATGAAGTATGTTTAACTTTAATTTACTGTATATGTGGAGCAGAACATAAAGTGTTTATAGTAGATCTTATATAACTTTATGTCAAACATTAAGTCATAATCATGATAATGCTATATAATATTAAAAATAAACATTTTTGTTGAAATCAAATCAGACATTTTTCTGATTTTCTCAGAATGTGAGTGAGCACTGAAATGAAATTAGGTTTCTTCAGGATTCAGGTTCAAATCGTGCTATGAACTCACCAAATTGTTAATTTGAATGTGTGAGATCTTTTTGAAGGGTTAAAGAAGTTGTGTTGTACCCAAAAAACATCCATCCATCCATCTTCTTCTGCTTTACCCTCTATTAGGGTCGCTAGGGGGTTCTCCATGCACATCCAGGGGAGAACGTCTTGGGCGCTGGGCAGACACACCCAGGACAAGGTGCCTGGGCACACACTCACTCATACAGACACACTCTATATGGGGCAATTTGGAGAATTCAATTGATCCATGTCTTTGGACTGTGGGAGGAAACCAGAGGAAATCCACACAGACATGGAAACTCCACCCAGATTGGGATTCAAACCGGGAATCCCTAGCGCTGAGAGGCGAACGTGCTAACCACTATGCCACCGTGCCGCCCACCCAAAAAAACATGACTCACTAAAACATTGAAGACAACTAAGTGAAAATAAAGGAAAGCATGTCTTGGCATTAGTCATGGCCGAAGGCAATGGGCTTGATATCCATTGTGATTTCCTCCCGCAGATTCAAATCCTGCCGATTATGATCTCACTGGATTTTCAATTTTAAAGCTAGTGATCTTTTTAAAGGGTTATAGAAGTGACGTTGTCCTGACAGAACATGATTAAACTCATGCACTTAAGTCAGTGATTCTCAATTATTTTTTGTTAAGCCCCCCCTAGGCAGAAGAAAAAATTTTGTGCCCCCCCCCACACACACGCACGCACACTCACCCTTTTCCCACTACTCCGCACATGACAAAATGGGAGGAAAAAAGTATTTTTGCATGACCACTGTAGTATGATTTGTCTATAAATTTGTTATAAGTACAGCTCTTTTATTACAATGTATCCTTATTAACAATAAAGAAAACAAAAAAGAAAGAAATATAGATCAACTTAGAACAAAGAATAATTTTATTAACCTACAGAACAATAATGAATACAACAATTTGTGCTGTTATTTAAAAAAATGAGGTTAGAACTAATGGCTACAATGCGCCCATTTTGCAGTGCACAGCTTTTCAAAACGGGGTTTGAAGCATGACACTGCCACTCTCAGCTCCTGTTCAATGTTTAGCTGGGACCTGTACTTTGTCTTTAATGCAGCAACAGCAGAGAAGCCAGTCTCACAAAGATATGATGTTGCAAAAGGAATAAGGATGCCCATAGCCTTCTGCCCCAAGAGTGGATACTCCCTCTCTACACTCAGCCAGAATTCACTCAGTGTTTGTGACGTGAACCTCAGTCTCAATGTGGAGTCAGATGTCATGTCAATGAACTGGTCCTCCTCTGCAGAGCTGAAACCAGTAGGAGCTGGTGCATTGAAAGGATCTCTGACCCAGTCATACTGCGAACTGTTTTCAGGGAAATACTTTTCAAAGAATCCCATCAATAATGAAATATGCTGCTTGATACAGGGAATCACTGAGGTGGCATCATAGTCAGTAGTGTCAACAAATTCATGTAGGTTTTCGAATGAATCTGTATTTCCTTCATCAAGTCGCCTGCCCCACACGGCAAGCTTCCGAGTGAAAGACTTGATCTTGTCTGTGACCTGAGGGAGGTGTTTATCTTTCCCTTGAAGCTGGAGATTCAGTTCATTAAGCCTTCCAAATATGTCACTCAGGTAGGCCAGTTTCACCAAGAAGTTCTCATCACCAAATTTTACTGCAACTTCATACTTGTGCTCCTGAACCAAAAACATTCTTATCTCCTCTCTGAGCTCAAAAACTCGGGACAAAACTTTACCTCGTGACAGCCACCGTGCTTCACTATGAAATAGCACAGCTTGATGTTCAGCTCCCATCTCCTCACAGATAGCAGAGAAGACTCTTGTTTTTAGTGGTCTGGTCTTTATAAAATTGACCACACCTATGATGTCAGTCATAACCTCACTTAATTCAGAGGAAAGGTGCCTTGAAGCCAGTGCTTCTCTGTGTATAACACAGTGTGTCCACTTAGCATTGGGTGAGGCCTTTTTGATGAGTGCCTGAACTCCTTTTCTCATCCCTGCCATGGTATGTGCTCCATCACTGCAAACACCGATGCAGTTCTCCCATTTTAGTCCATTCTCAGTCAGGAAGCAATCCAGTATTTTGAATAGCTCTTCAGCTGTGGCTCTGTTTCTGACATATTTACAAAAAAGTAGATCCTCACACAGGGAGTTTGTCATGTCAAAACGTACATAAGACACAAATAAACAGTCTTTGTTGCTATCAGTTGCTTCATCAAATTGTAGGGCAAAACGTTTGTCTTTGAGTTTATCTATCAGTTGTTCTTGAAGATCGTTAGCAATGTCATTTATACGTCTGGCAACAGTGTCATTGGACAGAGGGATAGTTTTTATTTTTGCAGACTTTTGTCATCCAGCATGACAGAGACCATGTCTAACGCTGCAGGTAGTATCAGCTCCTCCGCTATGGTGTGGGTTTTTTTTACACTGAGCAATGTGATAGGCTACTTTGTAAGATGCTAACAGTGATCGCTGGTTTTCTGAGGGAGCTTTCACAAAGCGAGATGATTGCAGCATATACTCGTCACGTTTTCGATGAAAAAACTCCAGCGGCTTATCAGCGTGATCGGGGTGTAATGTATTTAAGTGACGCCTTAATTTATTAGGCTTCATGCTGTCCGCTGCCAACATTTTAAAACACAGAAGACACACCGGTCTTTCTTCGTCTCCCACCTAATTACTGTGAAGCCAAGCGTCACATACGATTCGTCATATTTTCTTATTTTAGTTTTCGGTTGGCATTTGTTGGTCTCATTATCGTCGTCTCGCTCCGCCTTTCTCTCCGCCTTTCTCCCCACCATCCGTGTTAAATATTTTTCCATGTTGTGTCTTGATGGTTTGTTCAGTACACTTAATATCACTTACTCTATGATATCTTGTTATGCGCCCCCCCCAGGCACCGCCCCCCCCCAGGGGGGCGCGCCCCACTATTTGAGAAGCGCTGACTTAAGTGTACAAGATCATCTTCTTACCATCACACATCAATCATTTATTCATTCAGCAGAGAGTAAATGAATAAACATCCAGAATGTTTCTACCTCTTCTTCTGGTATTTCTAAATGTCTTTAACATTTAGACTAAGACTCAGGTACCGACCCCTCATTTCTACTTCCATATGTGTATGTTTTTGTTTGTGTTGTGCATCTTGAAAGCAGATCTATTTCACTGTGTTATTTAAATAAAATTAATTAAGATTTGAATAATGTCTTTGTCCTAGGCACCTGTTATATAGGATTATCAGCCGTTTATGTAATTAAAATAAATAAATAGAATAAATATATTGTGAAATCATGTGATGAAATGTAGAGATAAAAAAATGTCAAAGGACAGGGTGTTGACTAGTTTCTGCAAATAATTTAAATATATTTTAATCTCAAAACATTATTTAAGAATCACTCTGTACCTCCAAACTCTCATCCAGTGAACTACACTTCTGGATTCCTCTGAGAGAAAATAACAAAAACAATGATAGTATAACTGATGATTCACTACATGGGTATTTCATTAAAGCAATAAGGCACAAGAGGGGGAGCATTACTGTGAATAATTCACAGAAAAGAAGTGTTGTTGAGACATTAATAAAACGTGTAGTTTCGGTCGTTGTCTGATTGGCTGAAGTCGTTTGTCCAGCCATGACATAATTGATAATAATGCACACGTCTGACCGCTTGACAACGAAAACTACGATTATGTTGCAGAAATCCAGTTTATTAACAATTTTTCTTTCAGTAAATGCATTTATTCACAATATTTCATTATAGTGTGTTTGTAAAAACACTTCTTGTACCTGTAGTTTATTCACAATAATGCACACTGTCTCATGACTTTTTGCTTTATTATGCTCAAGCTTTGGTGCATATACATATAACAATACGTGATTACAATAAATTACTTGGCCTTTAACACCACCATTCAGTATTATAAAGAAATGTTATGATACTATCGTATCATATATATTATTGACTTTCAGCGTAAAAACATACCTGTTATTTAATTGACTGTAGCTACTTATATGAATAAATGTACAAAGTTCAGAACTTTACTTTATGTCATTAAATCATCAAGAGTGTACAATGGCAATATGTAACACAACAGCACAACTCATTGTTACCCTGAGTGTGGGGTTACTGATTCAGTTCTGACTGAATGTACTGGTACATTATTGAACTGTATCCTTTACTAAAGCGTCTTTCAAACAATGATCAATACAGCAATATGGTTTCTCTCCTGTGTGAATGCGCTGGTGGCATTTTAGATGATGTTGTTCAGAAAAACTCTTCCCACACTGTGAGCAGGAATATGGTCTTTCTCCTGTGTGAATGCGCATGTGAAGTTTTAGATTACCCTCTCGAGAAAAACTCTTCCCACACTGTGAGCAGAAATATGGTTTCTCTCCTGTGTGAATGTGCTGATGACGTTTTAGAGTACTCTGCACAGTAAAACTCTTCCCACACTGTGAGCAGGAATATGGTTTCTCTCCAGTGTGAATGCGCTGATGAAGTTGTAGATTACCCTGTTGAGAAAAACTCTTCCCGCACTGTGAACAGGAAAATGGTTTCTCTCCTGTGTGAATGTGCTGATGTCTTTTTAGATGACTCTGTTCAGTAAAACTCTTCTCACACTGTGAGCAGGAATATGGTTTTTCTCCTGTGTGAATGCGCTGGTGAAGTTTTAGATTACCCTGTTCAGAAAAACTCTTCCCACACTGTGAACAAGAATATGGTTTCTCTCCTGTGTGAATGCGCTGATGAGTTTTTAGATTACTCCGCTGAGTAAAACTCTTCCCACACTGTGAGCAGGAATATGGTTTCTCTCCTGTGTGAATGCGCTGATGTGTTTTAAGACCATATTGAGTCGTAAAGATTTTTCCACACTGCACACAGAATTTTTTTTTTGCTTTGATGGACATACACATGTGTTTTTTGAGTTCAGTCATTTTGGTAAAATTTTCATCACAACTTAAGCAGTTAATTTTCTTCTTGGTCATGTCTTTGTGAGAATGCAGAGAGGTCATGAAGGGTTCCGCTTCTGTTTAGAGAACAATTTGTAAAAGTCAGACAACTAATTCAGTAATTAAACATGTAAACAATATATGAAAATAACTAACCAACAAGCTGTTTTTTAATCAAATGAGTAGCTGCTTTGTATATATATTTTTTTATTATTGTCATGTATAATGACCCATCACAAACATTTTTTATAATAATGTATAAATCTATGAGAGTTTCTGCGACGGTTCATCTTTACTCATATCCAGCATTTCCTCTGATATGTTTTGCTGCCTGGCTATTATTCTAATTAAAAACTTTAAAAGTTAGTTAGTTGTATGTAGGTTAATGAGTACTAATGTGTTAATGTGTTCAAGTCATCTTCTCAGTAACAGTAAGAATTTTAGAGTAAACCTTTTTCTTTTCCTACACTAATTCTACTGGACACAGTACCTGGAGAAATTTTTGTCAAATTAAACTTTATTCTAAATCAAGGGAACACAGGTTTACACACAATATGTAATAAATTAGAACATATTTAAGAAAAAAGTTGGGACATATAAAATTACAAATAAATTTGCAGTGTTACTTAAATATGAAATAAGAATGAACCCAAGGTTTTTTATGTTTTGTCGAATCAATTTCATTTCATTTGCTTATTAATTCCTGCATTTCTGTCCTACAACACATTCTAAACATAGTTGGCGCAGGTGCAATTCAGGAATAAAAATAATGTTTGAAAATGATGTAAAGTTCACAGAGGATTGTAATCATGATTTGGATTTTAAAATGAGAAGAAAAAAGTGGTAGTTCAGTGGTTAGGGCATTGGGCTATCAGTCTGACGGTTTCAATCCCAAGTCGAACAATAGGGACTGTTGAGCAAGGTCCCTAAAAACTCATTGCAACAGGGGTGTTGTATCATGTCTGGCTCTATACTCGGATGCCGACCAGGTATAAGGTTAATGGCTAAATGATCAATTAAATATACAAAGATGAGCAGAATATCTGCAGCTGGCCAAATTTTATACTTTTTATATGAAACCTATTCAAACAATTTCCACAAGTTCAGTGCAGTCACAGCTGATACTGCCTCCCAAAAAAAGCATTTACACACAAATAATCCATCAGTGCTCTTATTTAAAGTGATTTAAGTCTGTCTCTGAAAAATATAATTAGTTTAAATTTGAAGTTATACTTTACCTCAACAAATATCACTTACCACAGAAATAGACAGGTTAGGGCTCCTTTAGGGGTTTAATTGTGACAGTAAACACATCTAACAACTAATTTCTGATAGAAAATACTTAAAGTTTCCTAAATTGATTAATTGAAAATAAAGTCCTATTTTAATCATTACTTACCTTTATCCTTTGTGTCCTAACATGAATATGTTTGCAGTTTAGTCTGAGGAGCAAGGCCTATGTGATGGCTTTATAAATGTTTCAAATTAGTCAACCATTTGGAGCAATTCACAGCCCCACCCACACTCTCATTTAACAATAGAACCAAGAAATCCTTATAATTTCACCTGAAAGCCTTTTTACCCTTTTCGTAGGTATAAGCATAAGACATTCAATAGGAGCTGAGAATGGATTGATTAAAATTGGTTTGAAAAGAATACATGCATTGGAGCATTAACATTCTTATGTACAGTTGGATTTGTATGATGTTTAAAAAAAATGTTTGTTAATAAACATTGCATTATTATACAAAAAGGAAAGAGCTCAATTATACTGACAATAATCTACCCCAACTTTGAAAAGATATCCCAAAGTTTGCAAATCAGTTTAGTTTGGTTCAGTGTAAATCTCAGTATATTGCAAAAATTTATTGAAAATCAACAAATGTTGCTTCTTCTCAGCACTTATAGTTAAATATAAATATTGTTGTCTGCAGTTGATGAAAGTTTCAGAGATGCTTTACAGAACAAAGGAAATAAGTGCATTCAAAGTCCCTTCAAACTAACAGAAACTAATAGCACTTGCCACAGAAATACACAGGTTAGTGCTACATTAGTTTTTTAATTGTGACAGTAAACACATCCAAGTATTTATTTCTGATAAAATACTATAAATTTAGTTTCCAAACCTGATTGATTGAAAATAATATTCTTTTCTAATTATAACTTACCTTATCTTTTGTGTCCTAAAAAGATGTTGTTGACAGTAGGGGTGAGCTGCAATATTCGCTGATTCGACGATTCGATTCGGAGAACCGTAGTCGACTATGAACCTCATAGTCGAATGTACCATTTTGATCACATGGGGGTGCCCATGGCTGCTGCTAAGCATTAGTTTTTACATGAAATGTCTTTGTTTTCGTTATATATATAGCCTTTTGTCAAATAAAATCATCCTGTCACAAATGTCCGTCTTTCCCCGGAGATGAGCGGCTCCGCGGGGAAATCGCGAACGCCGCTCGCGCATGAGCGTCTCCCGGGATCCGGCTACGCGTAAGCCGGTCTAAACAGAGCGCGACCTGCGCGGAAATGGAATGCGCAATAACACACTGTGGCAGAAATGCTGATGGAGAAGAAGTGAAACACCGGGATAAAATCCAAAACTAGAATTTATTAAAAAAGTGATGCCGAAGCACCAACAGAAAGGGGGTAAACGAACAAAGCAACATCGGGTAAGGTAACCACAAATTAAAGACGTGCACTTAACCCAACCAATCACCCAAGTGAGATAATCAGAAAGCAAACGAGGGACAGCTGCCGCAGGTGATTGTTACACATCCTAATTTCTGTTAAAAAATTTTTTTAAATGATGTGTGCGCTTTAACCCATTTACGGTGCTCTAGAAAAACATGTAAAATATAAAAAAAAATCTTTAAAAAAAACACGCTTATAGCGCCATCTTGTGGTGAAATTTTAACTGATTCGACTATCAGTCGACTATAGGGAAAATCTGCCGAATCAGATTCGACTATGAAAAACCTTAGTTGAATACAGCCCTAGTTGACAGTTTACTCTGTGGAGCATGGCTTGTGTGATGGCTTCATAAATTTTCCAAAGTAGTCAACCATTTGGAGCAATTTACAGCCCCACCCACACTATCATTTGACAATAGAACTGAGAAGTCTTCAAAATTAGCATAGAACATTCCAGATCAACTGGGACTGATTGGATTGAAATTGTTTTGCAAGTTCATGTCTTGAAGCATTAGCATTCTAATGTCTCATAAATATAATTGTCCGCATCAGGGATGCGTTACAGAACAAAGGAAACTAATTGTAGTCAAATTCACAGCTGATACTGCCCCAAAGAAAAACACTTACACGCAATTTATCAATCAGCGCTCAGAGTTTTCTGAGAAAAAAAATATTTTGTAGATTTCCTATCTGTATCTCAAGTCACTTAAAATTGCCACCACCACAAATAGCACTTACCACAGCAAGTTGAAACTACTTTTTAGAGTTTTAATTATGATGCTACTCAATTAATCAGGCTCTTCTTTATTTAAAAATAACACTAACATCCCCCAACTTAATAGCACTTTCTGTAAAGTCCCCTAAAGAAAGATACCACAGTTGACACAAGTTAACCCCTTAAGCCAACACCTCTTTTTTCTACACATTTCCAAATATGCCGTTGCCACAGAATAATGGCTCTTATTCTTGAACCCCTTTGTCTACAGACAGAATAGAATCACTCTTATTATTACTAATTTAGAAAAAATTAGACTATACTTTTATAAACATCTAAAAATAATTTGTAAAACAAATGTTTATAGAAAGCTTCAGTAAGCTGTTGCAAGGTTAAAACCCCAGTGAAGTTCTACACACACACACGTGAACTGTGTGTACAACAAAAAGACACAATGCTTATGTACTTATTTCTCTGACTCTTTGTCTGTAATGATAGGACTGAATTCTTTTTTTCCCATTTTCATTCTGTCCTAATTAATTATTTATGCTATTTTTTATATTAAGAAAAATGATTTGTATGTATATACTATATAAGTGAACTAAAGCTCTGTTCTCAGTGTGTAAACAAACTCCTGTCCCTGCCTCATTCACACATGTATATGAGAATGCTAATGAATAGAGAATGGGTGGTTTCTGGATGTGATATCAAACATCCAGAAAATCAACATACAAGCATTTTAAAATATTAAAAACACTTGCATACCAAACTTGAACTGGATCACATCCTTAGTCAAACATTTCTACATCTTCTAAATCAATGCTTTAGAGTCTCTTTCATCCTCAATCAACAGTTTCCCTGTTCACCTATATTTTAATAGATTACTGATTAAATATTACAATAAATTTGATAAGACTTGTGACTGTACACTGTGGTTTAACCTGCTATTAACATTTTATTTTATTAATTCTATTTAGGCATTTAAGATCAGATGTAATACATTGGGAAGGGGAAAGACAGATGATAAAAAGCCCCAGACTATGTTACTAACAAAGCACAATTTAGGAACCCAAAAAAAAACACTTTTATATATGACAACATAGACACAGACATGGTCACGGTATTTGGACCAGCTGCAACTTAAAGACTGACAGGCATTTTGCTAGCTTGAATTCATTCATTTCATTATCTCCCACTTTTTATCCTTTATTAGGGTCACGGTGGGGTTCCCCATGCCCATCCAGGGGAGAACGTCTCAGGCGCTGGGCAGATACACCCAGGACAGGGTGCCAATCCATCTCTGGGTACACACTCACACACTCAAACACACTCTATATGGGGAAATTTAGAGAACTCATTTAACTTGATCCATGTTTTTGGACTGTGGGAGGAAACCGGAGAACCCGGAGGAAACCCACGCGCACACGGGGAGAACATGGAAACTCCACCCAGATGTGGATTCGAACCGGGAATCCCTAGCGCTGAGAGGCGAATGTGCTAACCACTAAGCCACCGTGCCGCCAGTTTTAATATTAACAAAATAATTTCAAGTTTCGGGACATCTCTCATTAACCTGCTCCAACTGTGGTAGCTTTCTTTAGTGGACTTTAGTAAGTAAGCGTTTTATCATTAACTTAAAAACACTTTTGAATATCTGAGATTATTCTAAGAGATCAGATTGAGTTGAGTTTATAGGAAGCCAAACTCAATGATATAAAGCTCTCACTGATATGTCATTAAATAAATAATTAATCTATGATGTTTTGTGGGCGGCACGGTGGCTTAGTGATTAGCATGTTTGCCTCTCAGTGCTAGGGATTTCAGGTTCAAATTCCAATCTGGGTGGAGTTTCCATGTTCTCTTCGAATCCGTGTGGGTTTCCTCCCACAGTCCAAAAACATGAATGAAGTCAATTGAATTCTCCAAATTGCCCCATATAGAGTATGTGTGAGTGAGTGTGTGCCCGGCGATAGTTTGTCGCCCCGTCCTGAGTGTATCTGCCCAGCGCCCGAAACGTTCTCCCCTGAATGGGCATGGGGAACCTAGCTCACACCGAAAACACTGTTTGAGAGCACTCCATCCATCCATTATCTTCCACTTTAACCTCTATTAGGGTTGCAGAGGGGGTTCCCCATACCCATCCAGGGGAATACGTTTCGGGCACTGGGCAGATACACCCAGGAAAGGGCGCCAATCCATCTCTGGGCACACACTCACTCACACAGACACACTATATATGGGGCAATTTGGAGAGCTCAATTGACTTGATCCATGTTTTTGGACTGTGGGAGGAAACCGGAGAACCCGGAGGAAACATACGCGGACACGGGGAGAACATGGAAACTCCACCCAGATTGGGATTTCAAACCCTGATGATCAGATTAAAGACGCTACTAGTTAAACTATACAGCTTTCGTTACATAAACAAAACTTTAATATCATATAAAACTTTAATAATTATAGTTTAATTATATTTAATAAGTAACAGACTACATTTTCTTCATCATTCATCATATTGAGTCCTGCACAACATCAAAGGCTTTAGATTCTGAGTGAGGCTAAGTTATAGCCTGTTTCGTGGGACCGAATTTAAGCAAAGTTAGCTCGTTTTTTTGGAACAGGCTCCAGGTACCTCTCACACTCTAAGTAAGGATCATATCCTGAAATAAATCTGCCTCTGGACCTTTATTTCCTTTAATAATCTTTAATGTAAATAAGTTAAAATAATAAAGGTGGAATATTTTCAGGAGGTCCAGAATTTTACTGGATAATTGTTGGATCTGATTATTGAAAAAAAATACATGACATACTTTTTACTGTCTAAATAAGTTCCTTAATTGTGCTGCATTTTATAACCACACCCATAACAGGGTCACTAAAAGTCTAACTATGGATAAGCCTTAAAGTGTTTCATGGTCCACATGAGGGTTTTGGTGTCCATTTGGAGGTATGAGTTCAAATATCACTTCAGACATAATCATTTAAATTCTTTAAAAATGTTTTTCTGCAGCTCTAAAAAGAATGATTTAACTGACAACAGTGAAGAAACAGACAGCAAGAAAGTGTAAAGACCCATTATTCACTTTCTGCTGATTTAAACTCCAACATCTCCACTCATCACAATATATATAATTTATTAACATTTGTTTAATGTAGATTCATTAGTTTTCATTTAACTACAAAATGTGTCTATTTATTCATTAGGAAGCGTTTTTAATTCGAATAATGGTGGTGTACCAAATGGCGCAACGTACACTACGTATGTACCCTAGGTGTCCGTGTCGGGTATACAGTTTGGAGTGCACTTTGTTACCAAACAAGGGCATTTGACATTCTGCCCGGGAATGAAACAAAACCGGACTGAACAAGTGTAACAAAGTAAACCAGATTTTATTTTACAGATTCATTTGAGTATAATTTTAAGTGTAAAACAGTAAACTATTAAACTATTCCCATATTTTATTTTTAAACAGTAAATTTAAAGGAGTTAGTTACTGGTTACCTCGGTTTGGTAGTTTTTAGCAGTTTAAATCTGCAGGTGTAGATGAAACTAATCCAAAATTCATCCTTCTAATCCATTAAGTTCGACAAACAGAACATTCAGTTTATCTGTCAAAATAGATAAGTTTTTGTCCCAGTTTTCCCTCGTTGAGCATCGACACTTTTAACACTTTAGGTGTATTTTTTTATCGCAGCCAGAGGGTGCTGTTTGTTTATTGAAAATTTTTTTTTTAAATCTTGTTTTTTATTTAATGAAATTTTAATATCTTTTTTTTTTTTATCTCTGACACATGTGAGTTTTACTAGTGACTAATAAAGATATTTGTAGTAATACAGTTTTTGGTTTTCATTAGATCCTCTTTTAGGTTTGTATAAATGTTAAATTCTGATGTGGGTGCACAGGGAGAGGTCACATTGATGTGTTTCAAAATGTGGGATCCAATTATAATTTAATCTAATTTATACATAGAGAAAAATATATCTGTTTATTACAAAACACTTTTAGATTGTGTCATTTCAGTATCATGGGCTTTGTCCTGGATTGCATGAAAATATAAAAGGCTTAAGGTCTGCTCTTCAGACTGGATATAAAGACAACTGCTGAAATTCTAAAACCACTAATAATATTAAAACTCGACTTGACTTAAACACACAAAAATGATTGATTTATTTGAAAAAAAAGTAATAACCTCCTGGCTACCCAAGCACGCAGCTGTACTTAACAATTTTCAGTCCTAAAATTAGCTAATACGACAAACAGAAACAGCATGCATTTGGTAAGCTCAAGTTCGGGTGAATAAAATCAGTCCCCAACAGGAGGGCACACAAGCGAAATGCTTCCCAGGTTGCCCAGCAGCTCAGTACCCTCAATGACCACTCCAACATCCTCAGGCTCCTCCACACATCAGCGCCATCTTAATTTGCCGGATTACATAAAGCCCCATTACAGTTCGTGCAATCTCCCCCTCATTATCCTCACGTGTTTCCATGGGTCTAAGATGAACATAAGAAATTAGAAGAAACATTTCTTGACAATAGAAAATGCACGACAAACAACGTTTACACAGTGAAATCACTCAGCTGTCAAACTACTTTGGACCAGGCTTGTCAACGTTCTTGTTCAGGTAAACGCAAAGGATTTTCAGCAGCTAGTCTCGTCTGACCCAGAATGTTGTTACAGCTGCAATTAAAAAAAAGGTAGGTGCAAATGTGAATGTGGGAATAATAAAGTTTGTGGCATATCATTGACCAGTATGTTTATGAGGGCCCTAAAGTACACCGATTAAGCTAAAATGAATGACATCCAGAAATTTTAATTAGGAATAACATTTAGTTTTAAACTCACATCCTTTAAACATACATGTCACTGTTTCTTGTCTCCTTAAATGTTCATTAACATGACTGAAGTACTCTCTTTCATTTGAAAGGCTCACCTTGCATTCACACAAACAGGAAAATGAAAAGTGGCTCTCAATGATACTGGTTTTTGACATACTTGAGTATAGGTGTGACGGTATCATGTGACACTGTTAAAGATTACGCCATAATTTTTAAAGTAACAAGGACAATTACTATAAACAATTATCCTAAATCCTGTTCCCACAAACACACACCTAAGTTTTAGCTTAAAATGCCTAGATAATATTTTCATACCTCCCTGGCCCCACAGATGTAGCCACCCATTTTACATTCCCCCATTTATATAGCCTAACCCAGAAAAAGATAGAGTGTTTTCGGAGTCATTTTAGAGAATTTATGTTCTTTAAAAATATCCATGAGAGTAACCATCTTACTATAACTGAGCGGTTGCCCCCCCCCTTAAACGCTCCCCCCCCCCCCCCCAGAAAACCCCCCTAACTTTTATTTTTTTTTTTTTCACCGGCCATATTAAAACAAGTTTAGTAATAAGTGAGAACCCCTGTCTCAGTTGTCAGTAATTAAATTCTTTACAACATCACGACATTTTAAAATGACCAGCTAACTCTTCTAAGCATCATGCCCGCAAGCTAATTCGCAAGCTAATGGCTAATCGTGTTTTTATTTCAAAAGTTCGCCTACAGCTCCATTTCCACAACCACAGAACTGTTAGGGTTGATTATTTTTTGGACCAACTTTACCATAATAATAATTAACATCTGTATCCGTAAGTTTACAATAAAATAACGTTTTAAAAAAAACGTTTACTTATTTTGTCTACTTTTTGAAAAGATCGCTAGTATGGTAGTGACAGCTTTAAAATAGAATCACAAAACTTCACCTATAACTCAAATTAAAACTGCATTAATTCGATAATACTCTTCCAGATAAAAAATCAATAACAAAAGATTGGACTTTTTAGTAATAGCTTTGTGTGCACCCCCGCCCCATAAAGATCTTTTTTGCCCCTTCTGGCCCCTCCTCATGTGCTTAAGGGGATCCACTCCGCTGGCCTGTTTTTTTTTTTTGTCACGCCCCCCCATACCCCCCCCACTTCCCCCGTGGGTCCCAAAATGGGTTTTAGTGTGTTTTACCCCCCTACGATCAAAATCTTTGGGTGCCCGTCGGTTTTAATTAGCATTATTTACCAATCCCGCCATCATGTTGGTGTTCCCGTAAAAAAAATGCGATTCCCAAAGTATCCCCCAAATTTTGATCCTTTTTTCCCCTCCAAGCCAAAAAAATTATTTTTGCCCAGCCTTGAATTAACACCTCCCCCCCCCGCCCTGCCCCCCCCCTCTTCAGCCCCCCCCCCCCCCCCCCCCCCCCGCTATCCCCAGTTTTTTTAGTTAAAAATAAAAGGCATGAAACAACCTCCCCCCCCCCCCCTCTTAGTATAATTTTCTTGTTCACTCCCAATTAAAGTTTAAAAAATTTGTTTTTTCAAGTACCCAAACCCCCTAACCCCGAGCGACCTTAAACTTCATTTAAGCCTGTCTATTTCAGAGGACCGCAATCGCTCCGGCTCTAGTCGGATAGAACGTTGTCACCCCCCCAGCTCCTAGGGCGATTCCCAGGGGAGTTCCCCCCCCCCCCAACCTCCACTGTTGGGGGGCCCCCTATTTTCTCCCCCCCTCCTGTATCAGTCCAATTCCCCCATGGCTCAGGCCCCTTCAGGGATACCAAGGCCCGTATCTTTGCTAGTTCTTGAATATGGGTCTTCAGCCTGACTAGCTCAGTCAGTAGAGCATGAACTCTTAATTCTTGTTCGACACCCGTGATTTATAGATTTTTTTAAAAACACCATCTCCCAAACCGTTCTCTTTAATTTCGCTGCTTCCCATGTATGGTTAGTGATGAATGTTACATGCCTGGTGATTCCACCTCAACTGTGCGGGCTAATTCTTACTCTGTAGCATTCCCTCAGCCCCCCTAGGACAGGCTTCTTTAATAGAAAGGAAATCCAGGAAAAGCTGCATATGGTGTCCCTTTAATGAGACTAAAAATTATTACTTGATCGTTTATTATAACTCAATTTTCCCCCCAGGGGCAACTGAGTAACTTATTTTGACTTGTGAATTATGATCATCACCATGTGTAACACTCGATTGTATTGAAAATGCACAAGGTCTGCAAGGGCACCCCCCCTCTGAAGGGGGTAGGGTAATAAAAAAAAAACCCCCCAAAGTGGCCAAAAGAGCATTTTGACTTGCCCAGAATTCAGAGAGGGTCCTCCAGTTTTCAAAAAAAATCTGGGATGCCCTAACTACCCTTTAAAAGTACCTTTTTTTAAACTGAAACAGCTTTTATATATTCTCCAGTATAAAAAAGTGGGAAATACAGGCATGTTTATAAAGACCACATTTTTTTTTTCTTTTTAGTATAAAGTTTTTTATTTCAATATTGGTTTTTTATAAATTTTTAAGAAAATTAAGTTAAAACCCCAAAGAGACTCTGTAACCATTTAAATAGGTAAGACATTGAATTATATTACAACTGTGGTGAACATCAAACTAATCCTGGGGTTTGGGGTATAATGGTTAAACTCCCAAACTCCTGTTATCAGTGTTCTTTTCATCAAATTTCTCTTGGTGGCAACTGAGTTTTTTTTTTTTTTATTTTTTGTAAAGTGATCTCAGTAACAAGAAAACACTTTTATAAATGGGAACAAATCAGAAAGGGGCAAACAATTGGACCCTTTTTTTTTTTTATTTTAAAAAGTAAAAAAGGAAATATCTTCCCCCCCCCTTTACCTCATCAAACTAATAGTGTTTTTGTTCAAAAGGCCAAAAAAACTACTTTTTTTTTTTAAAAAAAAAAAATAATTTATTAAAATTTAGTCGGTCCTTACCCCCCACTCCCGAAGGTCAATGGCCTCCTAGCAATTCCCAACGTGACCCCCCCCAACTGCGATTTGCACTGTCCACTTCATCACTAATTGATAAAGTTTGTACACTTCCTCTGTCCGCTCACCCCGCTAACTCTCAAAATCCCCCGCCCCCCCCCCCCCCCCCCCCCCGGCCCCGCTAGAATCCCCCCCCCCCTAGCGAATTTTTGGAGCATGTTCCCCACCCGGCCCCCCCCGTTCCATGGTCTAGTCCTTAGCAACTCTGCCCTTGCCCCCCCTGATTCTGACCCGCCCTCAAAAAATCCCGGGTGGAACCTGTAATTTTTCTACCCCCTTTGCCCGGGTGGTATTTCTTCAATTCCTGTATCACTTATAGAAATCCAAAGGGCACAAAACTTTTTTTTTTTTTATATTTACTGTATCATCTTCACACTAAAACTACATTTTAGCCAAAAGTGCTTTTTACAACCAATTATTATAAGGAAGTTGATTTTTGCTAATTAATTTAATTATTTTTGTGCCAAACAAAGCTTCATTGGAAGAGCATTAGACTAGATCAAAAGATATTATTTGTCTATGCACTACAAAGCTCAATAACAATTAATTGGTATTGGATTTAGCCGAAAATAACTTCATTTTCTTTAACATTTTTAAACAATTTTTGTGTAAACAAAAACAACATTCTTGACCATGTTTTCGTGGGTGATGGTCCCATGGTATAATGGTATAATGGAGTCGAAAGCTGAGCCTGCTTTTAAAAATTCTTTCAGTAAGATCTAATAATGAAATTAAAAGGTTTTAC
>JAFMOC010001371.1:0-23600 GCA_019802505.1 Corydoras sp. C115
CCGCTAATGCTAACCCACAGAAGCCAGAGCAAACCCCACCCAAAAAATAAACTAATAGCCACGCTGGCAAATACCCAAAAGCTAACGAGGTGAATTAAGCTACACCAGAGACTCGCTACCTGTAACTGGTGGTAGATATGTTGGAGAGAGCTTACTGTCACGTATGGTCCGAAGTCCGGGTAAGAGATAGAGATTAACACACCCAACAGGCAGCAGGTTCCAAAACAAGAGATTTAATAGAAGAATAACCAAAGCATCAGCACTAACGGACCATAACATAGTTGAAGCTCTCTCGCGGAAGAGAGTCTGGGGCTGGCTTAAATAACCCAAATCATCCGGTCACATGACTAACGATGTAATTAACTAAAATTAGGCACAGCCACGAAATCAATGAAAACAACTGAAACAATAAGACAGAGCTAAGGTGAAACACAAAACCAAATCAAACACAAAACCAAACATAGTTCAAGTCCGAGAATCCTGACACCAGATGCCTTTTACCCACTATGAATAATGCTTGGAAAGTTTTATTAAATTTCTAAATTGGTGCTGATTTTATAACTATGTTTAGAATCTTTATTACTTTTAAGCTCCTATTTAAAGTAAAAGTGAAAAAAAAATTGTTGAGCAGGTAGTCTTGCACTAAGATTTTATTTTTATTTTATACAGTGTTTGTATGGTTTGATTTTGGTTTAGTTAGTTTTAAGGTCTCGCGGTTTTACTTTTCCTTAAGTGTAAACTAGGTTGGTTATTATTGCACTCTTTCACTCAGCTTTAAATTTCTACACAGTGATAATCTTTTAAACATCAACATACTGGTATGCATTTTGGGCAGCTCATTAAATTAAACTACCACATTTAGCTTTTACTAAACCATTTGTATTTCATAAGTATTTTATCTGAGATTAACTTATCATTCCTTTTTTGGCCTTAAACATGCTTGCTTGAATGATTTATTTTGGCTTCAAAACAGAGCACATTATTCCCAAGCTACTGGAGTTCCTGTTTCCAACAGACATAAAATTCAGTCCTGATCCCATGTCCTAAACCTGTTCTCTAGATGATCGATGTGTTTCAGAATTAAAAGCGGCTGGATTTAGGGGTGAAACCTGATTCTCTAGGAAACTGGAGTTCCAGGAACAGAGGAAGTGGTGATGGATCTGTGGTGAGGATGCTGATCCTCGGGGCGATGGAGACCAGTCCCTGAGCAAGAAGAGGATGCTTCTCTGGATGTGTCAACAGACCTATTCAGGGTGGTATTGCTAACTCTGCTTTTAGAAAGTGATGACAACGAGGGTGCTGCTGCTGATGACGGAGAGCTGCTGACAACAAGGGAGCTGCCATTGATGACAAGAGGAAAACGATGATGACAACAGGAGGACGACAACGATAAAAGGAACTGATAGAAGGAACTTCAAGAACCGACGAGAGAATGCTGGGACTACAGAACAAAAAGATTAAAGCAGATAGTGACCAGGAGAACAGAACCTTGAAGAATCTTCTGGGAAAGTTTCTGTAACAGTGGTGCAAGGGGGGTGTTATTTTGGGTTTGTGAGTGTAGGGACAGAGACTGTCTCGTTAGGCGCGGTCTCTATTAGTATAATTGATAGATGTTTGTTTTTAGAATTGTGTTTTCAGCCTATATGGCCATGTAATATGTTGGGCACCGTCAAGAGGGGTTTTAGTTAGAGGGGTGTAGTTTAATTAGCGCTATGCCTCCTCAGCATTTAGTTATGTGAACTTGTAAAATTCATATTGGAATTTAGTTGCGTTTAGAATTGAGTTAATTGAGTTGCGATAACATGCAAATTTTTAGAAATGGCAATGTGTAAACTTTGGCTTAAAATTTATGTATAGGGCCGTAGAATTTTTAATTTAAAATTTATTTATGGGAGCATGTAGGTGCTCCCATAGGGGGGAATTGTCAGGAATTTTAAATTACATGCACATAAGAAGAGTCTCAAAATGGCCGAAAGTTTGTATTCAAACAAAGGACTCTTATGTGTTCCTGCTGCCATTAGGAAGTGGGGTGAGGCAAGCTAGATTTGAACCAAAATACTGGGCTGGGATTGGTTGATTTAAAACCTAGGGCGGTAATTTGTGATTGGCTTAGGCAGTTAGAGTGAGACTTAATTAGACTTAACGATATATACACAGGTAAGCACTGCGGGGGCGCTCTATCACTCAGACCCAGAGGCAGATACTGCATCGGAATACTGAGGATGGCAGACCCGCTGGCCAGCGTGAGTTACTGATGGTGTTCATGAAGTTTTCTTTGTTCTCAATAAATTAGTTGAGACGGCCATTTTTGCATCAGCTTGTTCTTTCTGCCTTTTTCAAAAATCAAAAGATCCAACACTGGGATAATGAGAAGCTCTGATTTTTCTAAATTTAATTTGAGATGATGGGCCTTCATCCAAAGAGATATGTCGGTGAGGCAGGCAGATAGCCGATTTGAGATAGTGGTGTCGTCAGGGGCAAAAGACAGATGAAGCTGAGTGTCATCAGCATAGCAGTGATAAGAAAAACCATGCGCCTGGATGACTGTGCTTAGTGATGTCATGTATAGTGAGAAGAGGAGAGGAACAAGTACAGAGCCCTGAGGCACACCAGTGCGTACTTGGTGAGAGTTAGAGATCTCCCCATTCCATGACACTTTGAAGGTCCTTCCTGTGAGATAGGATCGAAACTATTCAAGTGTCGGATCAGAAAAGCCTAATTCAGATAGAGTGGACAGTAGAATCTGACGATTTACTGTATTAAAAGCTGCAGAAAGGTCTAGCAGGATGAGGAAAGAGAATTGAGAGCAATGCCATGAGAGCAATGCCATGGAGTGACCACATCTAAAACCGGACTGATTGGGATCAAGGAGATTATTCTGATTAAGAAATTTGGAAACCTGTGTGGATACCACCCATTTAAGTGTTTTAGACAGGAAAGGTAAAAGAGAAACAGGTCTGTAGCTCTCGACCAAATATGGGTTGAGCGTAGGTTTTTCGAGTAAGGGTTTGACTATGGCCTGTTTGAAACAATTTGGAAAAGTACCAGACGTGAGAGAGGAGTTAATGATGTGTGTGAGTGCTGGGATGGGATGGAATCAAGGGGGCAAGTAGTTGGGTTAGTAGCAAGAAGAATTTTGCAGATGTCAGATTCTGCAACAGGGGAGAAGGAGGAGAGGGTTGGATGGGTGTATGTGTGAGATGTAGTGTTGTGGAAATGGTTCGCTGACAGCATGCGGCGGCTCGCTGACGGCTGGCTGACAGCACGGAGTGGCTCGCTGACAGCACGGAGCGGCTCGCATGGCGGATTACTGGGCCGGAGGCTGCGAGGCCGTTTGCTCACGGCACAGAGCCGCACACTGGCGGCGCTCGGCGGATTACCGCCGGCATAGAGCAGCTCGCGGACCGGCTCGCTGACAGCGCGGTGCGGTTCACAGGGAGGATTGCTGGCGAAGCGAAGCGGCTCATTGATGGCACGCGGCTTTTCGCTCATTGATGGCAGGCAGCTTGCTGGCAGCTCGCTGACAGCGTGGAGCGGTTCGCTGATAGTGCAGAGCAGCTCGCAGGGCGGATTACTGGGCCTGAGGCTGCGAGGCGGATTGCTCACGGCACGGAGCGGCATGCTGGCGGCGCTCGGCGGAGCGGCCCGCAGAGCGGTTCGCTGACGGCATGCGGCGGCTCGCTGACGGCTCGAATGGGATGCAAATTAGTCCAGATGGCCTAATGGGATGCAAATTAGTCCAGCACTGCCATTTGGCAGTCTCTGGTAGAAGAAGGAGTGTAATGAAAATGCTGGGAATACTAGTGTTAAAGAACGGTACATTGCTTTCAATTCTGGCAACGGGGCCATTTACTGTTCAGCACGTTCCAACCTGAAACGGGGCATCAGGATGGCAAAGGATGACTACAAAAGGATGATTGACGAACATCTAGAAAGCAACAACACAAGACAAGTCTGGCAGGCAGTCATCTCACAAACACCTCACAAACTAAAAAAACAATCGTGAGATAACAAGGGGTAATGCTACACTGGCAGAGGAGCTAAACGTCTTCTTTGCACGCTTTGAGGAGCCGCAGGGAAACGTCATATTGCACTCTACTGTCAGCAGTAAGACTTTCTGAGATTCTCACTGTGAAGGAGGATGAGGTAAGACACACACTGAAGTCTGATGATATCACTGGGTGTGTGCTGAAAGACTGCGCTGAACAACTTTCTGAGATTCTCTCTAGGATCTTTAACAGGTCACTTTCACAATTATCCATTCCAGCCTGTATGAAATCCTCAATCATAGTTCCGCTACCAAAGACATCACAGATTAACAGCCTTAATGACTCCCGCCCAGTTGCTCTAATACTCTATTGGTCATTGGTGCTATTGGTGCTTTGAAACTGGTCAGAAATCATATCCTTTCATTTCTTCCATCCAACTTTGACCCGCATCAGTTTGCATACAGGGCTGGCAGGTCGACAGAGGACGCAGTGTTCACGGCTCTTCATACAACCTTGAACCACCTGGAGCAGCAGGGACTCATCTCTGGAAACGACGAGGCAGCCTACCGGGATGAAGACTGTCATTATGGTGCACAGATAACAACCTAAGTCTAAATACATCAAAGACGAATGAGCTTGTCATAGATTTCAGGAAGGTGAGAAAAGACATCAAACCAATATTTATCAATGGGGACTGTATAGAAAGAGACAAACGTTCGCTTCCTGGGTATTAATATCGAGGAGGACCTAACCTGTGGTGTGAACACCAAAAAACTGGCAAAGAAGGCACAGCAGAGTCTCTACTTCCTGAGGACTCTCAGGAATAATAACATCAATCAGAGACTGCTGGTGTCCTACCGTTCCACCATAAAGAGCATCCTCACTCGATAGAAACAAAAACAAACCGGCTCAAAAATAGCTTCTATCCAACCGCTGTTCGGTAACAGCTGTTGTAAACTTTCACATTTATAACAATTCACTCAGTTCTGTACATTTTTGAATGTACAATATAAAAAGAACGTGCAATATACAAATACTTTCACTCAGTTTGTACAGTTTTATACAATGTTGTAAATATTTTTTTTTATTTTATTTTGTAAATTGTAAATTATAGTGCTATCTTTTTGTGTAAATTTTAGTGTGTGATACCGAAAAGTATGGCACCTTAATTTCGTTATACCTGGTATAATGACAATAAAGATATTCTGATTCTGATTCTAATGTCCTATGTGAATTTATCCTGACTTACTCCTACAGAAGTAAATTAGAAGTATTTAAAGCTTATGTCATAAATTATAAAAAAAAAAACTGATTAAAATTTGAGTGTGTGTGTGTGTGTGTGTGTGTCATTTGCTCTGTTTCTACTAAAGAACTTTTTATTTACTAAAGCAATTAACAAACTCTCATCAAGGAGACTATGCCGTCTACAGGACAGTAATGTAATAGTGCAGTTCTAAAAGTAGTGTTTAGTGTATAAGATTAAACCAGGTCAATAACTTTAAATTAAAACACTTTCCTGTAGCTCATTTGTAGAGGAGTTCAGTATTTAAACACTGAGTAATCATATTCTTCCTGAATCACTCAGGAGCAGGAGGACAGTTATACGCATTACATATTGAACTGCAGAACCAAAAGCTGCTAAAGAACAAAAAATAAACAAAACAAAAGGAACAGAATATACAATGAAAAACTTAAAACATGTAATGATTAGATATCTGGTGTGAGATGCTTCTAGGAGTGTCCCAATCTATTAATCAACTTAAAGAGGAATAGTATGATATAAAATTATTCATAAAACCGAGCAAAGCGGGTTTATTGTCCATTCATCTCCAATGAATGTGATATTTTTAACTAAAATTATCCACATAAAATAAAATGGCACCAATATCGAAAAAAAAAATTATATTCAGATTAATCCAAATTACAATGTCTTTCCAAAAGGTTTGTAAATAGGGACATAAGAAAAACATCTCCTGATCTTTTTCTGACATGTAAAAGGCACATAAATCAACTAAAATTTTAATCTTTTTCATTTCATTTTTTACATACAGGTACATGATTATTATTTTGAAATGAGTTTCCTTTACTTTAGGAGATATAGGCCATCTACTACATTTTGAATGGGCAAATTACATTATAGATCTAAAATTGGTGTAAGGGGGTTTCTTGAAAGAATAGTTATTATAGTCATAGTAGATGACTCATACCATCATTAATAACCTTAACACTTTAGCTCGACTAAATTACAATCAATAGCTTTTGATGTCAGTAACAAAAAAGTCACTTTTGAATAAACAATAATATTGTTGATGAATTGAATTAATACTAAAGGGATTACTTTACATGCCTTCTTAAAACCAATACAATGACAACAATTAAAATGAACATTTTCAATAAAGTGTGACGATCTTACGATCGAGCGAGGCGGATCCGCTACTCGGAGACAACGAGCTGGGTACAGGTACAGTCACAAAGAGGTTTATTGTATCCACAAACAATGATCCACAGATGAACACACAGTACACGGGACGTGGGTATGGTGAGGCGAGGAGTGATGACATCACACGGGGAGTAACACAATCAAACAGGCCAGAGTTGGGTAGGCCTGGGTCCATTGGAATCTCTCCTTGGTGGAGGTGAGGGCGATGAGTGGGGCGGTGATGCTGCTGTAGTTGCCAATGAACCGCCGATAGAAGTTGGCGAACCCCAAGAACCGCTGCAGTTCCGTCCTAGAAGTGGGGGTTGGCCAGTCAGCGATGGCCCTCACCTTCTCGGGGTCCTGTCGCACAGCCCCCGGTGACAGGATGAACCCCAAGAAGGGTACCGATCGCTGGTGGAAACTGCACTTCTCGGCTTTAGCAAACAAGCGGTTCTGCAGCAGGCGGTTCAGGACCAGTCGTACGTGCCGGGTGTGCTCGCTGGGGGTCCTGGAGAAGATTAGAATGTCGTCCAGGTAGACGAAGACGAATCTGTCCAGGAAGTCCCGCAACACATCATTCACCAAGGACTGGAACACGGCCGGGGCGTTCTTGAGGCCGAAGGGAACCACACGGTATTCATAGTGGCCGCTGGGGGTGTTGAATGCCGTCTTCCATTCGTCCCCCTCCCTTATACGGACCAGATGGTAGGCGTTCCGCAGGTCCAGCTTGGTAAAGATGGTTGCTCCCTGCAAAGACTCAAATACGGATGATGTTAATGGCAGAGGGTATTTGTAGGGGACCGTGATGGCATTTAGTCCCCTGTAGTCGATGCAGGGACGCAGGGTACCGTCCTTCTTGGCGATAAAGAAGAACCCGGCCCCTACAGTCGTAGACCCTGTGAGGCGGGAGCTGGCATGCCTTGTTCTTACTGAAGACCTCCCCAAGGTCATGGTACTCCTTGGGCACCGAGGAGAGGTCCACAGGGCCAGGACTGGTCGAGACCGGAGGGTCACAAGAGGCGGCGGCGGCGAGCAAACAGGACGAGTGGCATCCTGTTCCCCAGGTCAGGATGCGGACGCAGACCCAGTCTATGTGGGGATTATGCTTTCGGAGCCAGGGGTATCCCAAGATGACGGGGGTCTCGGGAGACTGGAACACCGCAAAGCATATCCTCTCCTGGTGGTTGCCCTCCAACGTCAGCCGCGTAGGTGAGGTACGGTGGGTGATGGGGGACAACCGTCTGCCATCCAGCGCCAGGGTGCAGAGAGGATTCGCTAGGGGAGAAACAGTCAGACCACAGCGATTAGCAAACCCCACGTCTATCAGATTCTCCTCTGCCCCAGAATCTAATAGCACGTTTACGGTCACCTGTTTCTCCTGGATGGTGAGCACCGCAGGTAAGCTGAGACGCCGTGCTTGGTGTTGTAGTGGGGGACTCGACAACACCCCAAGTCCAACTGCCGCGTCAGGTCTCTTAGGGCGCACCGTGCAGTCTCGTAGCTGGTGGTCCCCTCCACCACAATAGAAGCAGAGCCCCTAGTCCTTGCGACGGTTCCGGACTTCAGGGGCCAGGGCGGCGCGTCCCAACTGCATCGGTTCCACCCCCTCCAACTGCTCGGGCTGGGGGGAGTCCCTGGAGGGTGTCGGAGGTCCCCGAGACGGAGCGGGGGCGCGGACCTGGCGTTCAAGGCGGCGCAAACTCATACGTCCGTCTATACGTATGGCAAGGTTAATAAGATCTTGGAGAGAGTCCGGGCGGTCGCGGATAGCGAGTTCGTCGCGCATACGGTCACTGAGTGCGTGGCGGAACACGCCGCGGAGCGAGCACTCACACCATCCCGACTCCGCGGTGAGAGTCTGAAACTCCACAGCAAACTCAGCCACAGAACGAGCCCCCTGTCGTACTGTGAGTATACGCGTCTCAATGTCCTCAGTATAGTCCGGCCGATCAAAAACCGCACGAAATCTCTCCAAAAACGAGGCGAACGAGGAGTCCAGGGGTGACGTCAGTCCCTGTGCCGCCTCCGCCCAGCTGAGCGCGCGTCCCCTTAGCAAACCGATGACGAACGCGATCTTATGGGCGTCCGTGGGGAAGCACGCGGGACGGATGTTGAAATACAGCTGGCACTGGAATATAAACCCCCGACAACGTTGGAGCTCCCCCCCATAAGGCTCCGGGGGAACAGCGGCACCGTCGTACCGTGGGGCAACCGCGGGCGGCGGGTTCAGTACCTGGCTCGGAGGTGTAGTCACCGGTGCTGGCGCTGCGGGCGGCGCAGAGCGCGCAGTCTGCAGCTGGAGGGATAACTGGCTCACCAGATCCGCCAGTTCCTCCTGGTGACTATACAGCAGTTCTAGCCGTGAGTCGAGCTGCTGTCCGGCTGGTGGTGATGCCGGTGTTCTGAAAATTTATCCTACCCGATGAAACATCCTACCAACATTTACTGCGCATGCGCTAAAACATTTTTCGCAATTTTTGAATTTTTGCGCATGCGCATAAATTTTTTTTTTTAATTTTGAATTTTCCTTCTCCGCCTATAAAATGCTGCTGTTCGAAATTGTGCTCTGTTCGACATTGTACTTGTGCTTTGCTCGACGTAGTTCTGCTCGTGTTTCGACTTTGCGCTCATTTTCAGCTCGAATTTGTTCTCATTTTCAGCTCGAATTTGTTCTCATTTTCAGCTCGAATTTGTTCTCATTTTCAGCTCGAATTTGCGCTTGTGTTCAACCTTTTAAGGTACCATGGAACAGAAATGGGATATGATATATTCCTATTTGTCTGGAGGGTCATACCCACCTGAGTATGACAAATCGCAGCGTCAAAACCTTCGCCGATACGCCTCCAGGTTTCATCTCAGAGGTAATCTAACTATGTGGTGGTGTTTTTACAATCCTACAATTTGTAAAAGTCATTAGTAGTGTAATACAGCAGGTAGGATTATTTTATAGCTTTAATTACGTCATGTTAACACACTGTTACCTTTAATACAGCAGGTAGGATTATTTTATAGCTTTAATTACGTCATGTTAACACACTGTTACCTTTAGTACAGCGGGTAGGATGATTTTATAGGTCCAATTAAGTCATGTTAACACACTGTTACCTTTAATACAGCGGGTAGGATTATTTTATAGCTTCAGTTACGTCATGTTAACACGCTGTTACCTTTAATACAGCAGGTAGGATTATTTTATAGCTCCATGTTAAGTCATGTTTACGCTGTTACACACTGTTAACACCTTTAATACAGCGGGTAGGATGATTTTATAGCTTTAATTACGTCATGTTAACACGCTGTTACCTTTAATACAGCAGGTAGGTATAGAGTTACGTCATGTTACGCTGTTACCTTTATAGGCTTTATATTAGTTGTCATGTTTACGCTGTTACTTTAATACGCAGCAGGTAGGATTATTTTATAGCTTTAATTACGTCATGTTAACACGCTGTTACCTTTAATACAGCAGGTAGGATTATTTTTATAGCTCCAATTAAGTCATGTTAACACGCTGTTACCTTTAATACAGCGGGTAGGATTATTTTATAGCTTCAGTTACGTCATGTTAACACGCTGTTACCTTTAATACAGCAGGTAGGATTATTTTATAGCTTCAGTTACGTCATGTTAACACGCTGTTACCTTTAATACAGCGGGTAGGATTATTTTATAGCTCCAATTAAGTCATGTTAACACGCTGTTACCTTTAATACAGCAGGTAGGATTATTTTATAGCTCCAATTAAGTCATGTTAACACGCTGTTACCTTTAATACAGCAGGTAGGATGATTTTATAGCTTCAGTTACGTCATGTTAACACACTGTTACCTTTAATACAGCGGGTAGGATTATTTTATAGCTTCAGTTACGTCATGTTAACACGCTGTTACCTTTAATACAGCGGGTAGGATTATTTTATAGCATTACGTCCAATTAGGTAGGATTATTTTATAGCTTCAGTCATGTTAACACGCTGTTACCTTTAATACAGCGGGTAGGATTATTTTATAGCTCCAATTAAGTCATGTTAACACGCTGTTACCTTTAATACAGCGGGTAGGATTATTTTATAGCTCCAATTAAGTCATGTTAACACGCTGTTACCTTTAATACAGCGGGTAGGATTATTTTATAGCTTCAGTTACGTCATGTTAACACGCTGTTACCTTTAATACAGCAGGTAGGATTATTTTATAGCTCCAATTAAGTCATGTTAACACACTGTTACCTTTAATACAGCGGGTAGGATGATTTTATAGCTTTAATTACGTCATGTTAACACGCTGTTACCTTTAATACAGCAGGTAGGATTATTTTATAGCTTTAATTACGTCATGTTAACACGCTGTTACCTTTAATACAGCAGGTAGGATTATTTTTATAGCTCCAATTAAGTCATGTTAAACACAGGTAGGATTATTTTATAGCTTCAGTTACGTCATGTTAACACGCTGTTAATACAGCAGGTAGGATTATTTTATAGCTTCAGTTACGTCATGTTAACACGCTGTTACCTTTAATACAGCAGGTAGCAGTTCATGTTAACACGCTTTAATACAGCAGGTAGGATTATTTTATAGCTATAGCTTAACAGTTACCTTTTACAGTCATGTTAACACGCTGTTACCTTTAATACAGCGGGTAGGATTATTTTATAGCTCCAATTAAGTCATGTTAACACGCTGTTACCTTTAATACAGCAGGTAGGATTATTTTATAGCTCCAATTAAGTCATGTTAACACGCTGTTACCTTTAATACAGCAGGTAGGATTATTTTATAGCTTCAGTTACGTCATGTTAACACGCTGTTACCTTTAATACAGCAGGTAGGATGATTTTATAGCAGTTTCAGTTACGTCATGTTACGTCATGTTAACACGCTGTTACCTTTAATACAGCAGGTAGGATTATTTTATAGCTTCAGTTACGTCATGTTAACACGCTGTTACCTTTAATACAGCGGGTAGGATTATTTTATAGCTTCAATTACGTCATGTTAACACGCTGTTACCTTTAATACACGGGTAGGATTATTTTTATAGCTTCACGTCATGTTAAGTCATGTTAACACGCTGTTACCTTTAATACAGCGGGTAGGATTATTTTATAGCTCCAATTAAGTCATGTTAACACGTTACCTTTAATACAGCAGGTAGGATTATTTTATAGCTCCAATTAAGTCATGTTAACACGCTGTTACCTTTAATACAGCAGGTAGGATTATTTTATAGCTTCAATTAAGTCATGTTAACACGCTGTTACCTTTAATACAGCAGGTAGGATTATTTTATAGCTTCAATTACGTCATGTTAACATGTTAAACACGCTGTTACCTTTAATACAGCGGGTAGGATTATTTTATAGCTTCAGTTACGTCATGTTAACACGCTGTTACCTTTAATACAGCAGGTAGGATTATTTTATAGCTTCAGTTACGTCATGTTAACATGTTACCACACAGGTAGGATTATTTTATGTTACCTTTAATACAGCGGGTAGGATTATTTTATAGCTTCAGTTACGTCATGTAACACACTGTTACCTTTAATACAGCAGGTAGGATTATTTTATAGCTTCAGTTACGTCATGTTAACACGCTGTTACCTTTAATACAGCAGGTAGGATTATTTTATAGCTTCAGTTACGTCATGTTAACACACTGTTACCTTTAATACAGCAGGTAGGATTATTTTATAGCTCCAATTAAGTCATGTTAACACGCTGTTACCTTTAATACAGCAGGTAGGATTATTTTATAGCTTCAGTTACGTCATGTTAACACACTGTTACCTTTAATGCTGTGCTTACTAGAATAAAAAACCAGTAGCTACAGTTTAGTGGGTGAATTCAGGCTAGGATTAATAGCCAAATGCACCATCCAGTGTTTTGTTAATGTAATTGTGTGGTATTTTTTTATTTTTTTTATTTAGATGGAGAACTCTTCAACCTTAACAAAAGGGTTATTAAAACGAAAGAGGAAGCAAAGGTGCTCTTTGGAGAGTTTCACTCCTCTCCAATCGGTGGCCACTCTGGAGTGATGAAAACCACAACTGCCATATCATCCAGATTTTACTGGCTTGGAATGTCAGTTGACATTAAAATTGGGTAGGTTTTTTTTGCGTGTTTTAGATGCAAGCTCTATTATAAAATGCAAGCTCTATTTAAAAAATAACATTAATACATATATTTTAAAAGGTATTGGAATGTGACCAATGCCAGAAAGTAGGGAAACCCTTCACCGTAGTACAACCACTGCAGTGCATTAAGGTAGGTACATTTTGCAGGTTTTCAGTTGTGGACTAATCATTTTAAAATTAATAGAAGAAAGCACATTATTGCTTTTATTGTTTTTATTTCGTAGGTGTCCGCTGTATGGGAGCTGATTGGGATAGACCTAACTGGCCCATTCCCAAAAACCACAGATGGCTTCCTTTACATACTGACAGTGACTGATTATTTCTCAAAGTGGGTGGAGGCATTTCCTTTAAAATCGAAATCTGCAGCTGAGGTTGGAAGGCATCTCTGCTCCATCATTTATCGCCATGGCTGTCCTCAACGAATCCTATCCGATCAGGGACGGGAATTTGTTAATGAAGTAACTGCCCCACAATTATTGTAGTTAGTCAAAAAATGCCATATTAGATGTGAAATTTGTGAACCAGCTGGTATTAATTGTTCATTGTTCTATTTCCAAGCTCAACCTCAAGCTGTGTGAACTTTTACACATTGAGAGAAGTGTCACGGCAGCATACCATCCGCAAACAAATGGACTGGATGAAAAAACCAATGACAATATTAAAAGGTAAAATTTTTATTTTATAATTTTTTTTTTACTTGTTTTAACAAATATTTCTCATTATACCATTTATACCTTATGGTTTTATGTAATTGTGCCTAGTTTTCAAAAATATTTACCTTGTATGAATAACATTAAGATATTTTTCCCAGTAATTTTTTGGCATGTTTATTTGTTTAAATTTTCTCATGTGCATCTTTAAATGCCTTAAATTATGTATATAATAATACATTTTAATTTGTCTTTATTAAAGCTAGTTTAACACATGGAGGTACTGGGTGGTATTTTTTGTACTTTTCTATGTATAATTGCAAACGTTTGGAAGTAGCTGTATCAGCATTGCAAGTTTTTATTCTATTCCACTAATGCAAGCGTATAAGTGTAGTTTATGATTTCTTAAAATATCGATTTAACACATTACTCCTTTCCTTCTTAGAGCCCTGAAAAAGTTGGTGAACGAAAGACAGAATGACTGGGATGTGTATCTTGAGGCCACGTTGTTTTCATTGCGGTCCAAGATCCATACAACTACAAAACAAACCCCATTTATGTTGATGTATGGAAGAGAAGCAGTGTTTCCTTCGGAGGTTTGTGTTGATGTTCCGGTGAGTGTAAATTCATTAAAATTATTTTTGCATAAGACTATGGCATATTCTTTTTTTGTCACATTGTAGGACAATGATATTGTTGAATAGGGAAAAACTAAAGTAAACAGCAACCACGATGGTCAAAATGCATTTTCTTTTCCTTTATCAACTTTTTTTTTCTTCTTTTTCTCCTTCTCATATGATGTCCAACCCAAATGGTGCGAATAAACCTGTGACCTTTGTGGTAACGTTATACTCCTTGTGTTTTTGTGTTGACTCTTTATCTTGCTCTCGTAGAAGGCGGTTGCACTTTCTCCTTCTCTGTCCTTATAAGACCTGCTTTGCTTCTCTGTCTTTTCTGTGCAGGAATTATCATAGCACTGCTCTTTGAAACAAGAAAATGGAACTAATTAAATGGTCTCTTTAGCGCTATTGACACTCTTTCCATGAGAAGTCGTGGTTCAGGGGAACCAGCTTGCCCGGATGGAAAGTTGCTTTGGTTTCCTTGCAAACTAACCTGCCCTGTCTCTCCTATGGACTAACCCCTCTTTCCTAACCTTCTGAACATGTCTTTCACAGCTTCTTGTCAGTGCCCGTTGTATTTATGTATGTATATGTATTTATGCTAAAACACGTTTTTTTTTTTTAGGACTCCAAAGTGTGCTCATTGAAGCATAGTCTGTGAGCTGGGTTTTTTTTCTCACCTATGGTCCTAATGTATCACATTTCCTACCTACTTCTAACTTATGGTGGTGGCGTGAATTATCGAAGTGGCTCCCTCTCTCTCTGTCTACAGAGAGGAGGAATGGTATTTTAATTCTCTGTATGTCCTTGATATGTGGTGGTGGAATGACAGTCACTTCTTGTAATACATTTAATCCATGTAAATTTTAACAAAATTGGGCTCGTTCTTATCTTAGTTTAGAAATTAATTGTAATATCAAAGAGATAATTGTGCAGTATGAACCATGTGTAGTGTACAGTTGACTTTAAATTTGGTATTATGTGAATTCATGCATTAAATTGTGGTACAAATTCATGTTTGCAAAATTTGTTTCGATTTATTTAAAACTTTTTTCCTCAGATTTCCAACATTTTTGTTCCAGAAGAAGGATATGGAGATCATGTTGAAAAAAAAAAAGTCAATGGAGGATCTTAATTCCAAAGCAAGTGAAAATATTTCCAAATCACAGGAAAAACAAAAACTTGCATATTCCAAAAAAAATGCAAAAAAATACAAAAACTTAGTTTACAGTGCTGGAGATGAAGTTCTTCTTTTAAATATGAGGAAGCGTGGAAGGAAAGGGGGAAGAATTGAGCCTGATTTTTCTGGTCCCTACACAATTTTTTCCATTACTGGCAAGACTGTAACCTTGCAGAACCATATGGGCTCAGTACTTAAAACTAAGTACAACATTGACTATTTAAAACCATATCGGAGAAGCAAAACGGAACACGACAACCTGCAGAGGCCCTCCGTTATACATTTTGCCCCAAAATCAAAGGACCAGCTGCCTTGTCATAAAGAGGTAAAGACGGCAGAGGTTACGATCCCCCCAAATCCCACTCAAGAGAAAGGTGCTGTAGCCACAAATTTCCCAATTTCGACCGGTTGGTCAATTTGTTGCCAGTTTGGCCTAACTCACCAGTTCATGGAGGTTTGCTAATGTTTGTCTCGTTGGCCGGTTGGCCATTTTCGTCCCTTTTTTATTTTACTTATTTATTTTTTTGGCTTATGTGGTGGACAAAATAACCTTTATTGAGTGAAAAATGGCTAAAATGTATGTAGTTTATGAAAATGTCAGTTAATTATCTACATAAAAATGCATTTTGCCATAATCATTATGACAAGACTGCATGAATAGCAGGGAAAACTCATTTGTAGGAAAAAATTATTAATACTGTGTAACAGGTATTTGTGCTTAAAAAATCTAAATAAATGATTAAAACCATATAACCATTTAAATTTTTTTTAGTATGATTGTCACGACTTTTCCTTAACCTTATTTAATTGTCTGTACAAAACTCATTGCCCTTTTTTGCTTCACATTTTTTCTTTTTTCCTGTCTGTTTCCAATGTTTTTTCTCTACTCTTTTTAAAAATGTAATGTCTTCAGAGCTCTGATATCCGTACTTGCCTTATTCGTTTCTTGCTGTTTGTGACAAATTATACTTTGTGGCCAAATTATGTTTTCATTATTATGCTTAGTTAAATTTTGATCTTGCCATTTAAATCTATTTGGTTATACTGCCCACCACTTTCAATTTTATGTTTGCTTGGTGCCTGTTGGGCATCTTCGCTTAATGCTTGGCCTGTTGGCCTTGGTTTTATATCAACTGTGAATGAATATTTTTTTTTTTTTTTATTAATTTAATTTTTATACTTTTTAGTTTCGAAACTATGGGCTTCAAGTGACATCGGCCAGGTGGAAGCTGTTGTTGGGCCATATCAATTATATGACTCCTCTTTTCGGACACTGCAAGGAGATGAGTGGCTGGTTGATGAAGTAAGAGTTGGACATTTACAACATTTAACATTTAAGTACACTAAATTGATTAACATTTTATTTTCTTACAGGTCATTGATGCATACATTTATTTACTGATTAAAGAACTAAAGGCAAGTACAAGCGTGCGAGTTACAAGTGTAGAGGTATTTTCCAATTATTTATTACTTTAAAATTTTGTATAAATATTTGTAACAGAAGCCTGTATATCAGCTGAGTGCGGTTGTTGCCTCTTCATTGTTTGAGGGACAATTCAGTTGTCTCAGGAAGGTAATACATTTATGAAGATTTTTTAACTTGAAGGATTTAGGACTATAACTAAACATTTTGAAACTATTTGTTGCAGATGAAGTTTCCAGTTGAGGAGACTTGGCTGTGTCCTGTGAATACTGGAGCCCATTGGATTCTTGTGGTTCGTATATTTTAAACTTTTTTTTTTCTCTCATAGACAAAGGTCAGTATTTGTAAAGTCTTCAGTTCTGATGTTCATCACTTTTTAACAAATTCAGAATTTAAGTAAATGGTATGATATATTTTTTGAAGACTGTGTACATGTCAAAGAAGACTCTCATACTAATTGATCCAATGGGAAATGAAGACTCCTATGAAAGAAAACTTTTACAAAACTGGAGGTACTTTTGCTAATAAAATATTAACTTGTTAAAACATAGGTAGCCAGACTGAACACTGTTTTGATGTTATGAACATTCTTTAGAAATTTTCTGAAGGCAATTGGACACAAAGCCCACAGTGCTGACTGGCAATTCTGCAAAATGCAGCACAATTTGCAGCAGGATTTCAGCAGCTGTGGAGTTTTGTTACTAAAGGCACATCATTGGTTTATTATTGATAAATGTATCTTTGTAAATATCTTCAGTTTATTGCATTTAAACTTAATAAAAATATATAGTTCACAGAAGCTTTACTTAGGCTGGGAGATATCGGGGGGCAACTTACCACCAAAGCAGCTATAAAGGCTGCACGGATGGAAATCGCCTGTGTGTTGCTTGACAGTCAAGGTGAGTTTCATACAAATTTTATTTCAGATATAATTTAATTAATCCATCAGAATATTTAACACATATAGCCCACTCTGGACATATATTTTCTTAATGTTTCACAACAAGTCCCACTTGTTAACAAAATGGCTTTAGTCAAATGTGCCATTTTTAAAATCTGTAAATATGGAGAAAAATATCTAGAAAGGAAAAAAGTTCCTAAATGCACAATTGTTAGATATATTTACTGTTGCAACTATTTACTACTATTCATTAGATATTCTTAATGCTTTTAAATGTTTTGTAAATCATAGTAAAAAATGTTGACTGTCCACTATTTACAAAAAAAAAAAACTGCCAGAAGGTTTAAAATTTTACAGCATATAATAGAAAATATGAACAAATCTGTTTATAATTTTACATAGAACTGACCTCGGAACTTTAAGTCCAATATACAGGTTTATTAACTTACTAGTTATATTTTTTAGGGAATGCAGAAGACTACTGCACTGTCTGCAACATGTTGGAAGGTGATGCTGATAACAGCATGATTGACATGGTAAATATTTAAAAACAATCAGTCAAAACATTAAGAGCATATATACAAATAGTTAAAGTTTTAAATTCCATTTTGTTTATTTTCAGGTGCAATGTGATCAGTGCTGTCGTTGGGCACATTTTGAATGTGTCTCATTCAAAACAAAAGAACAAAACTACATTTGCAAAAAATGTTTTAAAAAATAGTTAATGTGCCCATCCAGGGGAGGACATTTATTGCACTGGGTAGATACACCCAGGATCTTCATCCATGACTCTGCCGAAGCACTGCGGCTAAGAGGATTACTTGATGGAACCTGGATGTTAAATGGATTGTTTGTCCTTCAGGACGCTCTCAATGGACTTGTGTATATAGTTTTGCATTTGTTAAATAAGGACAAAATTTGTGAAATCTGTATATTAGTGTCCTACACTACTGTCCTACAGTGTTGCTGCTGCCTGGCCGCTCAAGGAGGATGAGTCCCCCACTGAGCCTTGGTCCTCCCAAGGTTTCTTCCTTAAAATAACAGGGAGTTTTATCTTGCTTCTGTGCTTCGGCTTGCTCTTTGGGGGTTTAAAGGCTTTTTGAATGCTAAATGAATTAAATGTGGTATATTAAAGTTTTGAGTCCTTACTTATTTATAAATTACTTCAACCTATAAAATAATCCTATTAAATGTAAGTGTGTTAACATGAATTAATTGGAGCTATAAAATAATCCTACCTGCTGTATTAAAGGTAACTGTGTTAACATGAATTAATTGGAGCTATAAAATAATCCTACCTGCTGTATTAAAGGTAACAGTGTGTTAACATGACGTAACTGAAGCTATAAAATAATCCTACCTGCTGTAACAGCGTGTTAACTTAATTGGAGCTATAAAATAATCCACCCCGCTGTATTGTTTCAAACATGACGTAACTGAAGCTATAAAATAATCCTACCTGCTGTATTAAAGGTAACAGTGTGTTAACATGACTTAATTGGAGCTATAAAATAATCCTACCTGCTGTATTAAAGGTAACAGTGTGTTAACATGATGTAAATGAAGCTATAAAATAATCCTACCTGCCGTATTAAAGGTAACAGTGTGTTAACATGACGTAACTGAAGCTATAAAATAATCCTACCCGCTGTATTAAACGGCTAACTCAGCACAAGTGTGACATAAAACTCTGCCATAACCGTACAACAGCATGGAGTCCACTGAGGAGGTCCTGCAGGCGCAGGCACGCGCCATGGCTGATCTCCAGGGTGGACTGGGGGAGATGTCCCGGGCGATCCAGACGCTGATGGGCCGTCTCACCAAGCTGGAGCGTGGCGGCTCCGTCGCTGGAGCCGCAGGACTGCAGTCACCTCAACTGACGCTCCAGCAGGACACCGACATGCCTCCCCCACCCACCGCTTCCCCGTATAATTTATCCGAACCGGAACGGTACAACGGCGATCCTGGGAAATGCTGATCCTTCCTCATGCACTGTGCCCATTATTTCCGGAGCCACCCTTTTTCCAACGAGGTGGACAAGATTTCTCTGATCATTTCTCGACTGACGGGCAGGGCAAGCGAGTGGGCCACTGCCATCTGGGAGGCACAGGGGCCCAAATGCCGGTCTTTTGTTGCCTTCCATCAGGCATTTCAGACTGCTTTTACTCACCCCCTTGAGGATGAGGAGGTGGGTAGACAGCTGTACCTTCCGGGAGGGACTGCGCCGGGAGATTCAGAAGGAGATTGCTGGACGGAGTTTCGGAGCCTCACTTGATAACCTCATCCGTCTCTCCATCCAGATGGAACAACATCTCTCCTCTGTTCTTTCGGGTAACAGGGACTCTCGCCCTGCAGCGGTTCCCGTAGTAAGGAGGGACTTCATCGCTGCGCCACCTCAGCAGCTTCAGAACCCGAAGCCGATGCAGATCGGACGTTCCCACCTGACTCCGCAGGAACGTCGGCGCCGGGCCCGGCTCAGACTATGTATGTACTGCGAGAGCTCCTCTCACTCACTGCCGGACTGCAACGTTCGCCCGGACCGCCGGGGCCGGTCCTCATCTACACGTTCATCACCACCACACACTACATCGCCTGTCGTGGTGAGAAATTTTGGGGTTGTGAGCCGGCAGTCGCTATGTTTAAAACCTCTATTGTCTTTTAAAGGTTCTTCTCGGATGGTTGCTGCGCTGGTGGACTCCGGAGCGGACGGCAACTTCATTGATCGGACCTTCTGTCGTCAGTGGGGCATACCGGAGGTGCCCCTCGAGACCACTTTTTCCATCCAGGCCGTGGATGGCAACCCTTTACCCTCAGGGGGGGCTAAAAGCTCTACACCCCCTCTCCGGATGGGGATCGGAGGGGACCATTTTGAGGAAATCACTTTTCTCATTATCTCCTCTCCCTGTGTCCCTGTCATTTTAGGGCTGCCCTGGCTGAGGTAGCACGATCCTGACATTTCCTGGGACGAGCTGCGGGTGCAAGCGTGGTCATCTTGGTGTCTACAGGGCTGCATCCAACATCCTCCGCGCCAGCTGTGCTCGGTGTCTGGGGTGCCACTGGAGTCCCGGCTTCCTCCTGAGGCTTACACCGCCCTTGCGCAGGTCTTCAGTAAGACACGTGCCAACACACTTCCCCTCCATCGCCATTATGACTGTGCTATTGACCTGGTGCCGGGGGCTAAATTACCACACGCGCGCCCTTACCCCCTCTCCTTATCTGAGACACGGGCCATGCGCGAGTACATTGAGGAGGCCTTACGTAACGGCTTCATTCGCCCCTCCAAATCTCCTGCTGCGTCGGGGTTTTTCTTTGTGCCCAAACAAGGAGGGGAACTGCGTCCGTGTATAGACTTCCATGAACTTAATAAGGCCACTAAACGTTATCCCTACCCGTTCCCACTGGTCCCCTCAAATTTAGAGCTTTTGCACGGGGCGCGCGTGTTTTCTAAACTAGACCTTTGGAACGCCTACAATTTTGTGCGCATTAGGAAGGGAGACGAGTGGAAGACCTCGTTTATCACCACCTCTGGGTATTATGAGTACCGGGTGATGCCCTTTGGCCTCACCAATGCCCCTGCGGTCTTCCAGGCCTTCATTAATGATGTGCTTCGGGAGTTTCTCCACCAGGGGGTGATCGTGTACCTTGATGACGTACTGGTTTTCTCTAGAGATCTGGCTTCCCATGTCGCCTTGGTTCGGCGTGTTCTATCGCGTCTCCTCGCTAATGGGTTGTACGTTAAGGGGGAGAAGTGCGTCTTCCACCGGGACTCGGTCTCCTTTTTGGGTTTTATCATCTCCCATAAGGGGATTGAGATGGACCCCGGCAAGGTTCAAGCGGTCGTGGACTGACCGACACCCAAGTCACCCCGGGAACTGCAACGTTTCCTGGGGTTCGCCAATTTTTTATCGTCGATTTATTCAAGATTTCAGCCGCATTGCGCTGCCTCTGACCTTCAGTCTCAGGGGTGCTCCCTCCACATTGCGCTGGAGCCCGGAGGCGGATAGGGCCTTTAAATCGCTCAAACACTGGTTTACCACCAAACCGGTGTTGGCCCTTCCTGACCCCGGGCGCCAGTTCATCGTGGAGGTGGACGCCTCCTGTACTGGATAAGGGGCCGTTCTGTCCCAGTCCACGGGGGGTCTAGCGCAGGCTCGCCCCATAGCTTACTTCTCGGCCAAGTGCAATTATGGTATCGGGGACCGAGAGCTTTTGGCCATCAAACTGGCTCTGGAGGAGTGGAGACATTGGCTCATGGGGTCGTCCCTTCCGGTGCTCATCCTCACCGATCACAAAAATCTCGAGTACGTGAAAAGTGCGCGGCGCCTCAATGCCCGTCAAGCCCGGTGGGCATTATTCTTTAACCAATTTGACCTACAGATCTCGTTTCGTCCGGGGTCTGAGAATAACCGGGCCGATGCTCTGTCCCGTCTTCACGGCCCCCCACAATCCGACCCAGATCTCGGGTCCGTGATTATTCCAGCCAGCAAATTTTTAGGTCTGATCCGTTGGGAGGTAGATGCCCAAATTCAGGAGGCGCTGCGCACTGTGACGGTACCGTCCAACTGCCCTGAGGACAGAACATACGTTCCTGGTCCGTTCCGCGCTCGTATTATCACGTGGGCTCACTCCTCTCTGTGCACTGGTCATCCGGGGGTCCTTAGAACCATCCAGCTTGTCCAACGGAGGTACTGGTGGGAGTCCTTGCAGGCGGACGTTCAGTCCTTTGTTCGCTCCTGTGCCGTCTGCGCCGCCTGTAAGAGCCCCCGGGAGCTTCCAGCGGGCAAGCTGTGCCCGTTGCCAGTGCCGGAGCGGCCGTGGGCCCACATCGCGGTCGACTTCGTGACCGGTCTTCCCTCCTCCAATGGCTACACCACCATCTTCTCGGTCCTCGATAGGTTCTCCCGGGCGGTAAAACTTTTTCCCCTTAAGGGGCTGCCCTCTGCGTTCGAGACGGCCGAACTGCTGTTTTCGAGGGTGTTTACTTCGTTTGGGATCCCGGAGGTTATCCTTTCAGATAGAGGTCCCCAGTTTACGTCAGCTGTCTGGAAGGCATTTTGTGAGAAACTGGGGTCCTCCATCAGTCTCTCCTCGGGGTTCCACCCCCAAACTAATGGGGCTTATGAACGCTCGCATCAAGAGACCAACAAATTTCTTTGGATTTTTGCACATCGCAATCCATCTGATTGGTCGCAAAGTGCAGTATTTGGTGGATTGGGAGGGATTCGGTCCTGAGGAGAGGAGCTGGGTCGCTGCCGAGGACATCCTGGATCCGAGCATGGTCCAAGAGTTCCACCGGGATCACCCCGACCGCCCCGCCCCTCGTCCTAGAGGTCGGCCACCTCGCCGACATCCACGGACCGTGCCTTGAGGGAGCAGGTCCCAGGTGGGACCGGCTTTTTCTGGGGGGGGTAATGTTACACATTCCCGTTCACGCCCCTCCGCTCGCTCCTGCTCACGCACCCACTTCACCGACACGCCCACGTCCCGCTGCTGCACGCTCCGTACCGCACACACCCATCTCCACACCGGTTTCTCATTCCACTAATCACAGATCATCCTCTCCCGATTATTAGGTGCAGGTGTGCTTTACTGACGACAGCGTCCTTTTAAGCCGCCGATCCGGATCCATCGGCGCAGAGTTTTTTGGTCGACATCTCGTTGATGCACGCTGCATACCACGAACCCGCACCGCTCCTGTTTGAAGCATCCTGTTTATCTTCTGGCGAGACTGGCTCTTGTTTTTTCTGACTCGCGACTCTTCCCCAGGATTGCTCACCACGAGAGGAATAACCACCTCGGGTACTGCGCCGTGAATACACCGACCGCCCCCCCCTCGTCCGCACGCCACGCCGCTCAGACGCCACTTCGTCGTGAGCTGCCTTATTCTGCCGACAGAGGGAGGTCGTGTGCTGTTTATTTTTTGTATGACTTTGTTTTTGGTTTTTCTATTATTATCCTGCTTGGAGGAGAATTAAACACCGTGTTCTGCATCATTTCTACACGACTCTCTCTAATTTTTCTCCGGCAACGGGACGCTCAGCACAAGTGTGACAAACGTGGTAAATGCACAAAAACAAAAAACATTCACAGACAACATGTACGTCTAAAAAACACAATAAATGAACAAGAAACCTGTAAAATATACAGAAAACGTGCAAAGTTTCTGAAAAACGGACAAAAACGTGTGAAATGCACAAAAACACACAACATTAACAGACAACATGTAAAAAGCATGAAATACACAAAATAAGCGTGAAATACACAACATTCACAGACAACA
>JAFMOC010001365.1:0-22188 GCA_019802505.1 Corydoras sp. C115
TATCTCCACAACAACAGACAGTGTCACCACCCAGAAACAGATCACCATGTACCCCAACCAAAAACCCTGGATGAATCGAGATGTTCGCCTACTGCTGAAGGCCCGTAACATCGCCTTCAGGTCAGGTGATACAAAGGCTTACAGTACAGCCAGGGCTGAGCTGAAGAGGGGTATTAAAAAAGCCAAACTCCACTACAAGGGGAAGGTAGAAGAACACTTCTCCAACTCCAACCCCAGACGCATGTGGCAAGGACTTCAGATCATCACTGATTACAAGACCATCAACAACTCCCCTATCTCCTCTGATGTCTCCTTCCTTGACGAGCTTAATAATTTTTACTCTCGGTTCGAGAGAGGGACCCCGACAACTGCAACCAAGACAAATGTGTCTGCAGATCATCAACCACTGACTCTTTCTGCCACTGATGTAAGAATGGTATTGAGCAGGATCAAAATCCACAAGGCTGCAGGTCCTGATGGCATCCCCGGGCGTATTTTCAGGGTGTGTTCTGAAGAGCTGGCAGGAGTGCTGACGGACATATTGAATCTGTCCTTGGCTTGTGCTGTGGTACCGAGCTGCTTTAAGACAACCTCCATTGTTCCTATACCCAAAAATTCTAACCCATCAATACTGAACGATTACCGCCCAGTAGCCCTCACTCCCATCATTACAAAGTGCTTTGAACGGCTGGTCCTAGCACAATTCAAATCTTGTCTCCCTCCCACCCTGGACCCCCACCAATTTGCATATCGACAGAACAGGAGTACAGAGGATGAAATCTCCATAGCACTGCACTCTGTCCTCTCACACCTGGACAATAAAAACACCTTCGTCAGGATGCTGTTCATAGACTTCAGTTCAGCATTCAATACAGTCAACCCCTCAAAACTCATCACAAAGCTCACAGACTTAGGCATCAGTCCCCACTTGTGCAATTGGTTACTGGACTTCTTAACCAACCGACCCCAATATGTCCAGTTGGATAACCATCGTTCATCTACCACCACCATAAACACAGGTGTTCCACAAGGCTGTGTGTTAAGTCCCTTTCTCTACTCCCTCTTCACCCATGACTGCAAACCTGTCATGGGTTTGTACTCATTGGATTGGACTCATCAAAAACAACGATGAGACTGCTTATAGGGAGGAGGTGAATCGGCTGGCTGAGTGGTGCGACAATAACAACCTTCTGCTCAATGCCGAGAAAACAAAGGAGCTCATCATGGACTTCAGGAAGAAGGCTGACCAGCACCAACCCATTCATATCAATGGGACGGCAGTGGAGCGTGTGAACAGCTTCAAGTTCCTAGGTGTACACATCTCTGAGGATCTCACCTGGACGATCGGCTGCTCCAATCTGGTCAAGAAGGCATATCAGCGCCTGTTCTTTCTGAGGACTCTGAGGAAGAACCATCTGTCCTCAGACATTCTGGTGAACTTCTACCGCTGCACCATTGAGAGCATCCTGACCAGCTGCATTACAGTTTGGTACGGGTCCTGCTCTGTGTCAGACCGGAAAGCGCTGCAGAGGGTGGTGAAAGCCGCCCAGCGCATCACCAGCTCACCACTTCCTACCATAGAGGATATCTACACAAAGCGGTGTCTGAAAAGGGCTGGAAAAATTCTTAAAGAATCCAGTCACCCTGCAAACAGACTATTTTCTCTTCTGCCCTCTGGGAGGCGCTACAGGAGCTTACAGACTAAGACCACCAGGTACCGGAACAGCTATTTCCCAACAGCTGTCACACTCCTGAACTCTGCCTCCTGTTATCTGGACTATATTGACTGTCAGGTTGGGAGGGTTGGGCCCCTCCCACCTGCCTCCCGTGTTTCGGGTTTCGGCCATGTCGGGCTTCCGTAGGTAGGACCCACCCCCTTGTGCAGGGATTGGGTCCTACCTAATCACTGGCGACCTACTGGCAGTATTTAAGATATCTCGGCTAAACTGCCAGTAGGTCAGCATTTCTATCGGTGTATGGTAATGTTCTTACCTACATTGTCACGTCGGGTGGTTCGTGTGGTATTTCTGTTTATTCGGCATCCTGCGGCTGTTCCGCGGTTGTTTAACTCCACGTATTTTCGGTACGTGTATTCGGTTCCGCAGCGGCGTTCCCGTTGCACCGTTCCCTCTATGTGTATTTGAGCTCTCGGCTCTGTCTAGCGGCATTCCCGCGATCGGCCATTAAAGGAGCTTTTGTGTTTGTTTACCTGGTCTCCTGGCTCTGTGTTCCTCCACCACGCCGCGCTGCGCCGCCATTTTCCGGGCAGCGCGCCCCGTCGTAACATTGACACACATCAATAACATATGGACTCATACCACACCCACAATATTTAGTTATTTTTATTATCTATACTACTCAGTGTATTTATATATATATATATATATATATATATATATATATATATATATATATATATTGTCACATCGGTCCACCTGGAATGAAAACGCGGCTGCGCAAATACAGCGCAGAGCCGCGGCGCTCTAACGCGCAGAAGGGAGCCAGGCACGCAGGTAGTACGAAATAAAGAATATTTATTAAAGGTGCTCAATACACCAAACATACAGGTACGAGGGACTAAGTGACATCAAACACAAAGACGCGCACGGAAGACATGACACCCCGGAACTAAATACCCTCACATATCCTGACACGTGTACAAAACCACCCAATGAACCCACGAAGCTAATTAACTAAAATACCCACACGAGACAGCTAATTAACTAAACACAGGAACACAAACACAGAAACCAAAAACACCCAAACACAACGGCCGAGAAACGGGTGCCCTAGGCACATGTTACACTACCCCCGCCCTTACGGTCGCGTAACGCGGGGACGCGACCAAGACAACCCCAAAAAAAACAGTCCTGAGGGGGTGGGAGGGGTCGTCCGCCCCTCCTGAGTCGGGCTAGGTAGGCGCCCTCCGGTGGACGCCCTCTGCGGGGGAGGCGTGTGACACGTTCATGGGTTCTGTGTCGGGGTGGACGCCCTCTGCGGGCACGGCGTGGAAGGCGCCATCTGCCGACGCGAAGCTGCAGACGCCCTCCGGCTGCGAGGTCAGGTGGACGCCCGTGGCGGATCAGGACAGGGCCACGCCCTCCTAATGCGTGGTCCGGTGGACGCCCCCGTCGGGCGAGGAATGAGCCACGCCTTCTAGCTGCGTGGTCCGGTGGCCGCCCACGTTGGGCGAGGAATGGGCCCCGCCCTCTTGCTGCGGGGCCCTGGCGGTGTGGCGAGGCGGACGCCCCCTGGCGGCGTGGCGAGGCGGACGCCCCCTGGCGGCGTGGCGAGGCGGACGACCCCTGGCGGCGTGGCGAGGCGGACGCCCCCTGGCGGCGGGACGTGCGGCGTGCGGCCCCTGCTGCTCGGGCTGGGCGGCGTGCGGCCCCTGCTGTTCGGGCCGGACGGCGCGCGGCCCCTTGACTTCGGGCTGGACGGCGCTCGGACCCTTGACTTCGGGCTGGACGGCGCTCGGACCCTTGACTTCGGGCTGGACGGACGGCGCTCGGACCCTTGACTTCGGGCTGGACGGCGCTCGGACCCTTGACTTCGGGCTGGACGGCGTGCGGACCCTTGACTTCGGGCTGGACGGCGCTCGGACCCTTGACTTCGGGCTGGACGGCGCTCGGACCCTTGACTTCGGGCTGGACGGCGCTCGGACCCTTGACTTCGGGCTGGACGGCGCGCGGACCCTTGACATCGTGCTGGACGGCGCGCGGACCCTTGACTTCGGGCTGGACGGCGCTCGGACCCTTGACTTCGGGCTGGACGGCGCGCGGACTCTTGACTTCGGGCTGGACGGCGCGCGGACCCTTGACTTGGCACGCACGCTGGGCGGACCTCGGCGGGCACGCACGCTGGGCGGACCTCGGCCGGCACGCACGCTGGGCGGACCTCGGCGGGCACGCACGCAGGCAGAACCTCGGCGGGCACGCACGCTGGACAGACCTCGGCGGGCACGCACGCTGGGCGGACCTTGGCGGGCACGCACGCTGGGCGGACCTCGGCCGGCGCCTCGGGCTCCCCATCCTGCACACAAAACACATAAACCCCCGCCGCAACGCCCAAACACATGGATACAAACATGTCAGACATGGGGACGACAGACTGGTCATACGACACATAGGAGGACTGGGGACACAACACACTCTCACACTCAAGCGGCGGCTCCGGTACCGCCCCCTCGCAGCGCGACCCAGACGCGGCACGGAGCGGCGCGGTCGCGTCACGTGACTGCCCCGCAGTCCACGCTTCGCACTCCGCAGCTGCGCTGTGTGCCCGCTGCGGCTTCACTCCACGCCGTCGCCGCGCTCTGCGTCTGTGTCTCGCCACCGGGGGTTTAACAAACCGGACTGGACCCTCCGTCCAGAACTCCTCAGTGTTGCGGAGGGTGTGTACGGGCAGAATGTGCCCATACAGGTAAGATTCGCCCGCCTCGTCATCGGAAATCTGAACAATGTCCAGACCTTCCTCTGCGCAGAGCGCCTCAAACCCATACCTCCACATACATTCCTCATCGGAGTCGCTACACTCCGCCATGACGCTGTTTGAGCCGCTCCCCCGGCTCTGGGACGGCGGGCTCCGCATAACGGCGCACTCGCGGAAACGGCGGAGCGCGCCGCGAGTACGAGGCTATACGGCCCCCCCAAAGAAAAATTTAAAAATCACCTACCTGGGCTCTGGACTCCCCAAACGGCGCGTCTTTCTGTCACATCGGTCCACCTGGCGCTCTAACGCGCAGAAGGGAGCCAGGCACGCAGGTAGTACGAAATAAAGAATATCTATTAAAGGTGCTCAATACACCAAACAAACAGGTACGAGGGACTAAGTGACATCAAACACAAAGACGCGCACGGAAGACATGACACCCCGGAACTAAATACCCTCACATATCCCGACACGTGTTGTCAGGTTGGGAGGGTTGGGCCCCTCCCACCTGCCTCCCGTGTTTCGGGTTTCGGCCATGTCGGGCTTCCGTAGGTAGGACCCACCCCCTTGTGCAGGGATTGGGTCCTACCTAATCACTGGCGACCTACTGGCAGTATTTAAGATATCTCGGCTAAACTGCCAGTAGGTCAGCATTTCTATCGGTGTATGGTAATGTTCTTACCTACATTGTCACGTCGGGTGGTTCGTGTGGTATTTCTGTTTATTCGGCATCCTGCGGCTGTTCCGCGGTTGTTTAACTCCACGTATTTTCGGTACGTGTATTCGGTTCCGCAGCGGCGTTCCCGTTGCACCGTTCCCTCTATGTGTATTTGAGCTCTCGGCTCTGTCTAGCGGCATTCCCGCGATCGGCCATTAAAGGAGCTTTTGTGTTTGTTTACCTGGTCTCCTGGCTCTGTGTTCCTCCACCACGCCGCGCTGCGCCGCCATTTTCCGGGCAGCGCGCCCCGTCGTAACAGTAATGCTGACCTCCAACAACTGTAGCAGAGTCCAGGAGTCCTTCCCCGGGTAAGCAAACTCATTTATTATATTAGCGCGACCGCGTTCGGCCGCGTTTCCCGGCTTTCGTCCCAGGTTTGTTTTTCGTTTATTTTATTCCCGCTAGCAGCGATTAGCTTTCGGGCTAACCGTGTTTAGCCGTGTTTCCTGCTGCTACACTCGGCTTTTTAGATCGGCGCTAGCCACGCCAATAGCCGCATTTAAGCAGCAGTATCTGGCTTATTTAAATCGGCGCTAGCCACGCCAATAGCCACAACCTCCAGCTGCAGCATCGGCTTTCATAACTCGGCATTAGCCCAGCCTTTAGTCGAGTCCCCGGCTGCAGCATTTAGGCTCCTTTAATCCGGCACTAGCCATGCCAAGAGTTGCCCCGTCTGTGGCGATCGGCTTTCTTAGCCTGGCGCCGGCCACGCCGTCTAGTTCTCGCCGCAGTACTCGCTCCTCGGAGGTTGGAGCGAGGAGGGGCATTGCTCGGGTCCCATCCCCCGGTCCTCCGTCGGAGCCTTTCTCCACGGAGGATTTCCTCGGCGAGTTTTTCCGGGTCTCGCAGACCTCGTCTTCGGCTCCTCCGTTGGACCCTTTTTCCACGGAGGACCCGTTTGACGCGCGTCTCCCGCCGTGGGAGATTCCCTACCCCAGAGTCCACCCTCTAAGCGAGTTTTTTCGCGCCGCCAGGGAGTCGTCGTGCACCCCTCCGTGCGAGTTTCTGGACTCCACGGAGGACGCCTTCGTCGAGCTGGGGTGGGCTGCGCAGGTTCCTGCGTCCGGTCCTCCGTCGGAGCCTTTCTCCACGGAGGACCAGCTCGGCGAGTTCTTTCGGGTCTCGCGGACTCCATCGTCGGTCCCTCCTTTGGACCCCTTCTTCGCGGAGGACCCGTTCTTCGAGTGCCCTCTCGCCGAGCGGACCGCGGTGCGCACCTCTCCGTGTGAGCCTCATGAGTTTATTCCCACTGCTCGGATCTGGCCGCGCGCCGCGATTCGTCGGGTGCCCCGTCCTGCGTCGTCTCGGTCCGCGCGCCGCGCCGGGTCGCCCCGCTCCGGGCTGCCTAGCGTCGCACCCCGCACCGGCCCGCGTAGCACCGCATCCCGCGCAGCTGCACCTCGCGCTGTGTCGTCTCGCGCTGCCCCTCGCGCCTCGCGCCGCGTTCGCGTTCCCCCGTGCGAGTCTCCTGTCTCCACGGAGGACGCGTTCAGCGAGTTCCCCCTCGCTGCCCGGGATTTGTCTCGTTCCGCGTCCCGTGCCCGGTCGCCTCTCGTCGCCCCCCGCGCAGCTGCACCTCGCGCTGCGCCGCCTCGCGCTGCGTCGTCTCGCGCTGCAGCTCGCGCCTCGCGCCGCGTTCGCCTTCCTCCGTGCGAGTCTTCGTTCTCCACGGAGGACGCGTTCAGCGAGTTCTCCCTCGCTGCCCGGGATTTGCCGCGTGCCACGTCTCGCGCCGTGCCGCCACTCGTCGCACCCCGCGCAGCTGCACCTCGCGCTGCGTCGCCTCGTGCTGCGACGTCTCGCGCTGCACCTCGCGCCTCACGCCGCGTCCGCGTTCCTCCGTGTGAGTCTCTTATCTCCACGGAGGACGCGTTAAGTGAGTACCCCCTCACTACTCGGGTACTGACTAGCGCCGCACCCTGCGCCGTGCCTCCTAGCGCCGCACCCCGCGCCGTGCCGCCTCGCGCCGCACCCCGCGCCGTGTCGCCTCGCGCCGCACCCCGCGCCGTGCCGCCTCGCGCCGCACCCCGCACCATTGCACCTCGCGCTGCGCCGCCTCGTGCTGCGCGGTCTTGCGCGGCACCTCGCGCCTTGCGGTGCGCCCGGGCCCCGCGCCTTGCTCCTCCGTGCGAGTCACTTATCTCCACGGAGGACGCATTCGGCGAGCCCTCTCTCGCTACTCGGGCCCCGCCTCACGTTCCTCCGTGCGAGTCTCATTACTCCACGGAGGTCCCGCTCAGTGAGTTTTCCCTCGCTGCCCGGGATCTGCCTCGTGCCACGCCCCGGGCCGTGCCGCCTTTCGCCACGCCCCGGGCCGTGCCGCCTTTCGCCACGCCCCGGGTCGTGCCGCCTTTCGCCGCGCCTCGGGCCGTGCAGCCTCTCGCCGCGCCCCGGTCCGTGCCACCTTTCGCAACGCCCCAGGCCGTGCAGCCTCTCGCCGCGCCCCGGTCCGTGCCGCCTTTCGCCACGCCCCGGGCCGTGCAGCCTCTCGCCGCGCCCCGGGCCGTGCCGCCGCTCGCCGCCCTCCGCGCCGTGCCGTCTCTCGCCGCGCCTCGGGCCGTGCCGCCTCTCACTGCGCCCCGGACCGTGCAGCCTCTCGCCGCGCCCCGGGTCGTGCCGCCTTTCGCCGCGCCCCGGGTCGTGCAGCCTCTCGCCGCGCCCCGGTCCGTGCCGTCTCTCGCCGCGCCTCGGGCCGTGCAGCCTCTCGCCGCGGCACGGTCCGAGCCGCCTCTCGCCACGCCCAGGGTCGTGCCGCCTTTCGCCACACCCCTAGTCGTGCAGCCTTTCGCCACGCCCCGGGTCGTGCCGCCTTTCGCCGCGCCTCGGGCCGTGCAGCCTCTCGCCGCGCCCCGGTCCGTGCCACCTTTCGCAACGCCCCAGGCCGTGCAGCCTCTCGCCGCGCCCCGGTCCGTGCCGCCTTTCGCCACGCCCCGGGCCGTGCAGCCTCTCGCCGCGCCCCGGGCCGTGCCGCCGCTCGCCGCCCTCCGCGCCGTGCCGTCTCTCGCCGCGCCTCGGGCCGTGCCGCCTCTCACTGCGCCCCGGACCGTGCAGCCTCTCGCCGCGCCCCGGGTCGTGCCGCCTTTCGCCGCGCCCGGGTCGTGCAGCCTCTCGCCGCGCCCCGGTCCGTGCCGTCTCTCGCCGCGCCTCGGGCCGTGCAGCCTCTCGCCGCGGCACGGTCCGAGCCGCCTCTCGCCACGCCCAGGGTCGTGCCGCCTTTCGCCACACCCCTAGTCGTGCAGCCTCTCGCCGCGCCCCGGGCCGGGCCGCCTCTCGCCGCGCCCCGCGCTGTGCCGTCTCTCGCCGCGCATCGGGTCGTGCCGCCTCTCGCCGCGCCTCGGGTCGTGCCGCCTCTCGCCGCGCCCCGGTCCGTGCCGTCTCTCGTCGCGCCTCGGTCCGTGCCGCCTCTCGCCGCGCCCCGCGCCGTGCCGCCGCTCGCCCCTCCACGCGTCTTGGATTCGGACTCCGTCTCAGTTATCCAGGACATTAATATGCGTTGTGGGGACAAGGTACTGGTTCTCCCTTTGTGTGTCCAGGTGGAGGGGAGAGAGGAGACTGGGAATCGTGGTCTGGCGCTCTGCGTATTCCACAGAGGGCAGTCTAGGCGTCGGGTGAGGAGGCAGTGGAGTCCTGTGTTCTCCACACAGGTTCTAGGGACCCCTGCTCCTGTCGCTGAGACCACCGCGCTGGTCGATGTGCCCCGTAAGGTGGATGACCCGTTTTCCGCCCAGGACCATTTTCCACCCGCTCTGGTCCAAACTACCGCCGGACCAAGGACTTTGGGGGCGGAGGAGTTCGTTTGGGATCCTGGACCGGCAGCCAAGTTCATGGACCTGGTCGGATTCACCGCTCCATCCACTCGGGTCACTTATTCGTCCACTCGGGTCACTTATTCGTCCACTCGGGTCAGTTTGGCGTTCACTCGGGTCACATATGCGTTCACTCGGGTCACATGTGCGTTCACTCGGGCCACATATGCGTTCACTCGGGCCACATATGCGTTCACTCGGGTCACTTCCGCGTCCACTCGGGTCTTTTCTCTCTGTACACTCGGGTTTTGTTCTCCGTCCACTCGGGTCTATTCGGTGTTCCCCCGTTCCTCTTCAGCGGTCGTGTGTACCCGGGTTCCTCCTGTCTCTCCGGTTCCTCGGTTTCTCAAGGGGTTAGGGCATTACCGCACCCCTAGTGCGCTCAGAGGGTCACGGTGCTCCCGTACCCTAAAGGACTTTGGTTCCTCTCATGCCCACCGGGGGCCAGGTCCCCCGCGCATCCACCAGGGGTCACGGTGCCCCCGAAGACTTAAGGGATCCCGCCACTCTCGTGCCCTCGGGAGGACGTGGCACCTCCCTCACAAGAGGCCACATCCCTTCCGCCTCCACATTGGGTCACCGTGCTTTTGCACCCTGCGGGCCTCTCAACGGCCCCATATCCTTAAGGGATCGCGGCCCCCGCGTCAGTCCACGCGGGCACGGTGTCCTCACCCTCACACGGGGTCACGGTGCCGCCGCACTATTTGGCACGGTATCCCCGCACACTCCTGGGGGCTCCACGCTGCCCTCGAGCCCCCTTTTCGGTTCCGTTTCAGCGTCCCCGGGTGCCTTTGCTCCCCGGTTGTTTTTGGGGGGGCGATATGTCAGGTTGGGAGGGTTGGGCCCCTCCCGTGTTTCGGGTTTCGGCCATGTCGGGCTTCCGTAGGTAGGACCCACCCCCTTGTGCAGGGATTGGGTCCTACCTAATCACTGGCGACCTACTGGCAGTATTTAAGATATCTCGGCTAAACTGCCAGTAGGTCAGCATTTCTATCGGTGTATGGTAATGTTCTTACCTACATTGTCACGTCGGGTGGCCCTCTATATGGGCAATTTGGAGAATTGGAGAAAATGGGAGAACCTGGAGGAAACCCACACAGACACACGAAGAACATGGAAACTCCACCCAGATTGGGATTCGAACCGGGAATCCCTAGCGCTGAGAGGCGAACGTGCCTCTTAGACATGTCATCAATCCTTAGTGTTAAAAAAATTAAGAAATAAATAAATCTGCAAGAAGTGGGATTTGAAACCATACCTCAGATAGATACTGCAATCTAAACACAGTGCCTTAGATCACTCAGCTATCCTGACAACTAAGAATGTCAAACTGTCAATGGACTCTCACAATGAAATTAAAACAGGAAGCTGCAGTCATTAGACTACAAACTATTTACACAGAAGTTATATCAGAAGTGGGATTTAAAGCCAGATCTCTTAAACAATTCACCTTTCCTGACTGTTATAAATGAAATACAACAAAAATCTGCTAAAAATGGGAGTTGAACAAATGCCCCTAAGTGTCACAGAGTTTGTTGTGAGAAGAGTGCTCTGTACATATCACTTTGTCCTACATTCCCAGCTTCACTGGGATTCAATTTCATCTTATACCAAGTATTAACTTTGCTGTTAAGCTGATACTATACAGTTGCAGCACCTGAGCAGCAGTTACAGAACTGTAGTATCAGCACAAAAAACACTTTCAAACTGCAATTCTAGAACTTAAAGCAAACTGTTGAGAACACAAGACAGACTTCAAATCCTTAATTGTCAATAAGACTTCATCATTCATGGCTTATCATATAAAAGGCTTTGTAATTTGTGATATAGTAGTTAGAAGATCTACTGTCCAAGCATTTCACCTGGTATCAGTTCCTGGCCAATGCAAGCCCTTTATCTTCCTGTTAATGTGAAGTTAGGACAGCACTACAGTGTTTTATATTAGATCTTATATAACTCTAAATTAAACTTCATGTCAGAATCGTAACTCTGCTTGATGAAATTAAAATACACACTTCATGCTGACAATGAGTTAGAATACAAGTGAAATAAAAAAAGGCTTATTTAGGATTATGAAATCCAGCTGTACTATTGTACTGGCTTTAACAGCAGTTTAATTCCTCTCTCCTCTTGCCGGACACGGTGGCGCGTGCCTGTGATCCAAGCTACTGGGAGGCTGAGGCTGCTGGATCGTTTGAGCTCAGGGGTTCTGGGTTGCAGTGGACTATGTTGAGCGGGTGTGCACACTAAGTTCTGTATCGATACGGTTCTCCTGAGAGAGCTCGGGACCACCAGGTCACCTACGGAGGGGTGAACCGGCCCAGGTCGGGAACGGAGCAGGTCAAAAGCCCCATGTGGAGCAGTAGTGGGTTTGCACCTGTGAATAGATGCTGCACTTCAACCTGAGTAATACAGTGAGACTCAGTCTTTTATTATTCCACCTCCTCTAAATCTAATCCAACATTTAGATCCAACATCTAATCCAACCATACACAACACTTCAAACACAATTCAGCACTAAGCTCTACACACAAATACTTTTTTCTTCTATCACTCCTCACATCGTCTTCTTCTCTGCAGTTCACATTTCAGTCTTCATCTCTGAGAACCCGGAGGAAACCCACGCAGACACGGGGAGAACATGGAAACTCCACCCAGATGGGGATGCGAACCGGGAATCCCTAGTGCTGAGAGGCGAAAGTGCTAATCACTAAGCCACTGTGCCGCCCTAATTAAATAATAATATATAATAATAAATTATATTATTTTAGTAGATTAACATTACAATATTATTAAATTATATTAAGAAAAATATTATCATGGCATTTTAAAAAAAATTATTACCATTTCATCTCTGGGGCTCTATACATCACCTAATGTCTTGTTTGAAATAGAAACATTCTGCAGGAATTAATGTTCAATGAATGTAACATTCAATGTTTTTAGTGGCAATAATAATAAGAAAGGATCTGTTGGCAGCAGTGGGACTTGAACCCACGCCTCCGAAAGAGACTGGAGCCTAAATCCAGCGCCTTAGACCGCTCGGCCATGCTACCTGATATTACAACGAACTTCAGCAACTGAAGTTTTTTATCAGGTAAATGCCATCAAAACACAAATAGGGAGGAAATAAATCAGGTGAATACTTTCTTGATCAAAAGCCCCAAAAAAGACATTCATGTGACATACATTCCCTCAAATCCAGCTAAAAGTCCAGCTATTGAAGGGGAAATATTTAGCATTTTAGCTTCTTTGTCCTGCACATAACAAAGACACAGAATATTAGAAACAAGAGGTTGCATGTCACTTGATTATGATCCATTAACCTTGAACAATCGTCCTTTTAAACGAAAACAAAACAGTTTCTAGGATTTGAACCCACACCTCCAAAGACACTGGAGCCTTAACACAGATCCTTAAAACACACAGCCATGCTACCGTTTAGACCCTATCATAAGTTAGACAGGAGAAAAATAGTGCTCTTACATAATGAGGTCAGTGTGAAATATTTATATTTTTAAGACTTCTAAAAGAAAAAAAATCAATTCCCCCTCTGCCAACAGGTCCTTTTTTATTTTTACTGTCACTAAAAACGTTGAATGAACATTTAGATAAATTAGTGAGAGTTAATTTTTTTAGAAGCCCTGAAAACACGTGTCTTTAACTCTAGCTCACACTGATCACACTATGTGAGAGCACTATTTTTCTCCAGTGTTCTGCATGAACAGATATTGTGGCCAAGGTGCTGCGTTAAGGTTCCAGACTCTTTGGAGGCGTGGGTTAATACTTTTTGCTTTATTATAATAAACATTTACTCTGCATTCTATCCCATAATAAAACACTTTGAGTGATTTACACTACTGCATATTCTCAATAACACCTCACCTAAACAGGGTTTAATGAAACTTTATCTCTCACATTTCTAACATCACGTTTGCTACTGAAGCTTCAATCCATCCATTTCAGGAGCAGGGCATCTTACACCTAGGACAGGGCACCAATCTATTGCTGGGCACACTCACTCACACACTCTACATGGGGCATCCATCCATACATTATCTTCCGCTTTGTCCTCTACTAGGGTCGTGGGGAGGTTCCCCATGCCCATCCAGGGGAGAACGTTTCCTGCGCTGGGCAGATTCACCCAGGACAGGGCGCCAATATATCGCTGGGCATACTCATACAAACACACTTTATGGGGCAATTTGGGGAATTCAATTGACCTTGATACATGTTTTTGGACTGTGGGAGGAAATCGGAGGAACCCACGCAGACAACATGGAAACTCAACCCAAATTGGGATTCCAACCGGGAATCCCTAGGACTGAGAGGCGATTTGGAGAATTTGGAGATCCATGTTTTTGGACTATGGGAGAAAATGGGAGAACCTGGAGGAAACCCACACAGACACACGAAGAACATGGAAACTCCATCCAGATTGGGATTCGAACCGGGAATCCCTAGCACTGAGAGGCAAACGTGCCTCTTAGACATGTCATCAATCCTTAGTGTTAAAAAAATTAAGAAATAAATAAATCTGCAAGAAGTGGGATTTGAAACCATACCTCAGATAGATACTGCAATCTAAACACAGTGCCTTAGATCACTCAGCTATCCTGACAACTAAGAATGTCAAACTGTCAATGGACTCTCACAATGAAATTAAAACAGGAAGCTGCAGTCATTAGACTACAAATTATTTACACAGAAGTTATATCAGAAGTGGGATTTAAAGCCAGATCTCTTAAACAATTCACCTCTCCTGACTGTTATAAATGAAATACAACAAAAATCTGCTAAAAATGGGAGTTGAACAAATGCCCCTAAGTGTCACAGAGATTGTTGTGAGAAGAGTGCTCTGTACATATCACTTTGTCCTACATTCCCAGCTTCACTGGGATTCAATTTCATCTTATACCAAGTATTAACTTTGCTGTTAAAGCTGATACTATACAGTTGCAGCACCTGAGCAGCAGTTACAGAACTGTAGTATCAGCACAAAATACACTTTCAAACTGCAATTCTAGAACTTAAAGCAAACTGTTGAGAACACAAGACAGACTTCAAATCTTTAATTGTCAATAAGACTTCATCATTCATGGCTTATCATATAAAAGGCTTTGGAATTTGTGATATAGTAGTTAGAAGATCTACTGTCCAAGCATTTCACCTGGTATCAGTTCCTGGCCAATGCAAGCCCTTTATCTTCCTGTTAATCTGAAGTTAGGACAGCACTACAGTGTTTTATATTAGATCTTATATAACTCTAAATTAAACTTCATGTCAGAATCGTAACTCTGCTTGATGAATTTAAAATACACACTTCATGCTGACAATGAGTCAGAATACAAGTGAAATAAAAAAAGGCTTATTTAGGATTATGAAATCCAAATTCAGAATTAAATTTAGTTCCAGCTGTAATATTGTACTGGCTTTAACAGCAGTTTAATTCCTCTCTCCTCTCGCCGGACACGGTGGCGCGTGTCTGTGATCCAAGCTACTGGGAGGCTGAGGCTGTTGGATCGTTTGAGCTCAGGGGTTCTGGGTTGCAGTGGACTATGTTGAGCGGGTGTCCGCACTAAGTTCTGTATCGATATGGTTCTCCTGAGGGAGCTCGGGACCACCAGGTCGCCTAAGGAGGGGTGAACTGGCCCAGGTCGGGAACGGAGCAGGTCAAAACCCCCATTTGGAACAGTAGTGGGTTTGTGCCTGTGAATAGATGCTGCACTTCAGCCTGAGTAATACAGTGAGACTCAGTCTTTTATTATTCCACCTCCTCTAAATCTAATCCAACATTTACAACAAATACACAACACTTCAAATCTAATTCAGCAGTAAACTGTTCACACAAATACTTTTTTCTCTTCTATCACTCCTCACATCTTCTCTGCAGTTCACATTTCAAGTCTTCATCTCTACAACAGCGGCTCCTCTCGAAACAAAATGAAATTCCACTCGAAATACTTAAACATTACTGACTGAGAAGAGAAGCTTTTTCATTACATTACAAGGTTTTGGTGGTATAGTCTTTATCATAGCTACCTTCCTTTCTATGTTTCTATGTTGCTTCATCATCTGAACTCTCATCACTGCTGCTGTTTTCTTGGTTGTTCTCATGGAGGGCAGATTACAGTCTTGCTCATTTCATTCTATTCATGATCTTCATCTACTGCTTTTTAAAATTCACATTGTTTGTTGGCATTCTAATTGAATTTGTCACTTACTAATGAATAGGTAGCTTTGTGGATGAGGTGGTCGAGTGGTTAAGGGGATGAACCGCTAATCGATTGTACTCTGCATGTGTGGTTTTCTCATTGTAATATATACTATACTCCATGATCCACAGAAACTAACCTCAATTAGTTGATCCATGACTGGGATAGAACACAAAAATCAGTGACTACAAAACAGCTGTACAATCAAATCCTATGTGTCAAGCTTCTGTATAAATTTTGCATTGTTTTTGTCGATGGACTCTTAATAAAACTATGTGATATTATCAGAATCAGAATACTTTATTAATCCCCAGGTAGAAGATTATAGATTTGATCTCTACACACATCGACTATGTCGACATAATCGATTACAAAAATAAATAGATTTTCTAAACTTGTGTCGATTCTTCAACAAAATGGCGGCGCCCTACCAAAAAGATGGATTTGTCCATAACGCAAAAAGCATGTGTGCATCTAAAGTGTGGGAGCACCTCACACAGAAACACAACAATGTGGTGCTCTGTCAGATGTGCAAAGTGGAGATGGCTTTTCACAACAGTACAACTGCTACACACGAGCCTTTAAAGTGCAAACATGTCTGCACAACAAATCCACATGGCAGCAAAACAGCAATGTAGGTTTAGTTTACTTGTCTTTCTTTTATATTAGCATATTATTTTAAGACTTTTAACAGTTCAACGTGTTTCCGTTATTAGTAGTGCATTAGTAGTAGTGCGTTTCTTGGTCGTCAAGTGTAGATACACGCACCTTTTCTTAATACCATTCATGTAACATGTTTTCAGATCACATTCAGGTTAATTTAAATTTCCTCGGTTCTATATAGTCAACAAAAAATATATAGTCAACATATATAGTCCATAAAATGTCGGATTTTATTGTCCAAGGTGTTTGTGGTACAGAAGTGTACTGAAGTACTGAAGTCCAGAATCAGAATCAGAATCAGAATCAGGTTTATTCGTCACATGCGTAGATATACATGGTACAGCCAGCAGTGAAATTCTTTATCTGACCTCTCCACAGAAAGTTTAAAGAAGAATAAAGATAAAAATAAAGATAAAATAAAATTTAACTCTGTATATACACTGTGCAATGGAATTATAGTGGAAATTATAAATGGAATTATAAAGTGGGTTGTGCTTTAGTGCAAATATTGCAGTGCAGGGTTAAAAGTTATTTTAGACATGAAAGTGTTGTGGGTGGGATTATGTCCGTTTAGTCCTGGTTCAGGGTCCGAATCGCCGTTGGGAAGAAGCTCCTCCTCATCCTCTCTGTGTTTGCCTTCAGGAGACGAAAACGCCGTCCTGATGGCAACAGAGTGAAGAGCTTGTTGTCAGGATGACTGAAGTCTTCCACAATCTTTTTGGCTTTGGACCAGCACCGCTTCCTGTAGATGGTCTGGAGGTCTGGAAGTGCTACTCGGATGGTGCGTTCGGCCGAACGTACCACCCTTTGTAGTGACCGTCTGTCCAGATGGGTGCTGTTCCCGAACCAGGTTATGATGTTCCCTGTGAGGATGCTTTCGACGGTGCAGGAGTAGAAGTTCTGCAGGACCTTGGAGGGCAGCCTGAAGTCTCGTAAACGTCGAAGGTGGTAGAGACGCTGACGACCCTTCTTTGCCAGTTTGTTAATGTGGCAGGACCAAGATAGGTCCTGCGCGATGTGAACTCCAAGGTACTTGAAGTTGTCTACTCTTTCTACTGCAGCGCCGTTGATCCTCACAGGGCGGAAGCTCCTCGTCTGTTTCCTGCTGTAGTCCACTATCAGCTCCTTAGTTTTGCTGACGTTCAGTTGGAGATTATTATCCTGGCACCAGGTCTCCAGGTGAATAATCTCCTCCATGTAGGCCCGCTCATCGTTGTTGGAGATCAGGCCTACAACAACGGTGTCGTCAGCAAACTTGATGATAGTTGTGGAGCTGGAGGTGGCCACGCAGTCATAGGTGTATAATGAGTACAGCAAAGGACTCAAAACACACCCCTGAGGAGCCCCAATGCTGAGAGTGAGGGGGGTGGAAAGATGCTTGCCAACCCGCACTGCCTGCCGTCTGTCCGTGAGAAAACTGGAGATCCAATGACACAGGGATGGGTGAAGTCCCAGATTCTCCAGCTTGGTGTTGAGAGTGGAAGGGATAATAGTGTTGAATGCTGAACTATAGTCCACGAACAGCATTCTAACATAACTATTCCTCCCAGTGTCCAGGTGAGACAGGGCAGAGTGAAGCAGGTGTGAGATGGCATCATCCGTGGAGCGGTTATGGCGGTAGGCGAACTGTAGGGGGTCTAAGGAGTCCGGAAGTGAAGAAGTGATGAAGCCTCTGATCAGTTTTTCAAAGCACTTCATCACAACTGATGTTAGGGCTACAGGGCGGTAATCATTCAGGCAAGCTGGCTGAGATGTCTTCGGAACCGGGACAATGACAGACTGTTTAAAGCACGATGGTACGACGCCCAGTGACAGAGAGAGATTAAAAATCCTGGTGAATACCGGAGCGAGTTGGGATGCGCAGGTTTTCAGGACACGCCCACATATCCCGTCTGGTCCTGCAGCTTTCCTGATATTCACTCCTCTGAACACTTTCCTGACGTCACTCTCCGAGATGACGAGTGGCGACTGTTCGTCGCGAAGGTCAGCGCATGCGCGGCCAGCTGCGCAGCGAGCCGTGTTGGATGGAGCGCCGAAGCGAGCATAAAAGTTATTTAGCTCGCTCGCCAGCGTCCCATCTGCACTCGTTAAACCGGAGGGTGTGCTTTTATAGTCCGTCACTGTCCGCAGTCCCTGCCATAAAGATCTAGAGTCACGCTGCTGGAACTGTGACTCTAGTTTCTCGGCATAGCGCTGTTTTGCCTGTCGTACCGCCCTGCGTACTCCGTATGACGCGGCTTTGTATTCCTCCATGCCGCTGCCGATAAGTCTAGAGTCATATGCAGCTGTACGAGCTTTCAAAGCATCACGGACAGATGTATCCATCCATGGCTTCTGGTTGGGAAACGTCCTGACGGTGATTCTAGGAACCGTGTCATTAACCAGCTTCCCAACGAAGCTCACTACAGAGTCCGCAAACAGACTGACGTCATCAGCGCAGCTGGTTTGGAACATGTCCCAATCCGCGTCATCCAGAGCGTCTTGCAGGGTGTCCACCGATTGGTCGGTCCAACGCGGCACCTCCCTCTGAGCCACGACTTCCTGTTTCAGTCTTTGTTTATATTTTGGCATCAGAAAGATGGCGGCATGGTCGGACTTCCCAAACGGTGGATGAGCCTGAGCCCTGTAACTGTTCCTAATCATGGTGTAACAATGATCCAGTGTCCGATTGCCTCTGGTTGGGCAGCTGATGTGCTGATGAAACTCCGGTGCTGCGCGTCTGAGGTTAGCGCTGTTGAAATCGCCAACGACGATGAGCGCGGCGTCCCGGTGTTGAGTTTGGAACTGTGTGAGCGCGTCATGAAGCTCACACAGCGTGGTGTCCGTGTTGGCCTGGGGTGGAATGTAGACTGTGGTAACGATGACCGAAGTAAATTCCCGAGGAAGATAGAAGGGACGAAACTTGAGTGCGAGCAGTTCCAGGTTCGGTGTACAGGAGCGTGTCAGTGTAACAACACCGGTGTTGTTGCACCAGCGATTGTTTACAAAAACACAAACTCCACCACCTTTAGACTTCCCCGAGTCCACAGTTCTGTCCATACGGTGCACTGTGAAGTTCCCGGACGGCAAGATGGCGTGGTCCGGTACCGCTGGGTTCAGCCATGTCTCGGTGAAGCAGAGAAGGTTGCAGTCTCTAATGTCCCTCTGGAACTTAACTCTCGCCCGAAGGTCGTCCAGTTTATTCTCCAGAGACTGGACGTTGGCTAGCAGGATACTAGGTAAGGGGGCACGGTGTGCCCTGGCCCTCAGCCTGTTCCTAATGCCCGCTCTTTTCCCTCGGGGTCGTCTCTTTTTGTCGCGTCCATTGTTCTCCCTCAGAATTTCCCTCGGCCAGTTCGGATTTGGAGTTAAAAAAGTCGTGAGGTGAGTGGATTGTAAATTAATAGAAACAAGAGTGTCTCTATCATATGTAATGCGTGCCGTGGTGAAAAGAAAAAGAGTCTAGAAGTATTATAAATAAGAAAAATAAACAAAATAAGGTAGAAGGGTTGTGGAGAAGTCGTGACGGCAGCCGACCTCACCGGCGCCATCTTGTCCGTTACTAGAGCAAAAATAATAGTATGAGGGTTGGAACTTAAATAGTGGCAACTGTTTATTCACAACCAATACAAAGGAGTTACATGTTTGCACCTGTTACTGTCCTTCAAAGTAGTCACCAGCGTTGTGTAGAACCCGTTGCCAGTGATGTGGAAGGCGTAGTATACCGTTAGCCAAGCCTGTTCTGTTGATGGTACGAATGGAGCGGTCTACTGCCTGTCTAATCTCTGGAACAGTTCTGAAGCGAATGCCACGAAGTGGTTCCTTCATCTTCAGAATCAAATCAAAGTCCCAAGGACTTAAGTCCGGGGAGTATGGTGGATGGTACTGTACTTCCCAGTACAGGCATTCGCTTTTGAACTGTTTTTGACAGTAACAGGTGCAAATATGCAACTCTTTTGTATCGGTTGTGAATAAATAGTTACCACTATTTAGGTTAACCCTTGTATACTGTAAAATAATTACATAAGTAATAATAAAAGTATGATTTTTTTTCTCAAGTAGAGGTATAAAAGTGCATACAAAATAAGTGTAAAATACAATTAAAAACGTTCACATAAAGTTTTAATAATACACCAACAGAAATTGTTAAAAAATTACAATGTAAGATGGAATAGTAAAACAGCACTAATAATAAAACACTAAAGTGATAATAATAATAATAATAATAATAATAATAATAATAATAATAATAATAATAATAATCCATCCATCCATTATCTTCCGCTTTATCCTATATTAGGGTCGTGGGGGGGTTCCCCATGCCCATCCAGGGGACACCGTTTCGGGCGCTGAGAAGATACACCCAGGACAGGGCGGCAATCTATCGCTGGGCACACACTCACTCACACAGACACACTCTATATGGGGCAATTTGGAAAACTCAATTGACTTGATCCATGTGTTTGGACTGTGGGAGGAAACTGGAGAACCCGGAGGAAACCCATGCGGACACGGGGAGAACATGGAAACTCCACCAAGATGGGGATTTGAATTGGGAATCCGGTTAGCACTGGTACGCACGTTCGCCAGTGATAGATTGGCATCCTGTCCTGGGTGTATCTGCCCAGCGCCCGAGACGTTCTCCCCTGGATGGGCATGGGGAACCCCCCGTGACCCTAATAGAGGATAAAGCAGAAGATAATGGATGGATGGAGTCACGATGGGCAATAGTGACATAAGAATCTGAAAATCTTTGGCTGGGTGTTTTAACCTTGAACTCATCTCTTTTAAAGGAGATGAACAAAAGCTATTAGTACGATTTGAACCCATGCCTGCGAAGAGACTGGAACCTTAATCCAGCACCTTAGACTGCTCAGCCATGTTACCTGCTTCTCAGCGCTACAGGAGACAAATATTGTTCTGAAGTAGTGAGTTTGGTGTGAAAGTGTGAAAGACAAAAAAATTAGGGGATTTTAAAAGAAAACTCAATTCTCACCATTTCATGTCTGGGGCTCTATACATCACCTACTGGCTTGTTCAGAATAGTATCATTCACATGGAATAAATGTTCATTTAATGTTTTAAGTGACATTAAAAATGATGTGTTGGCGATTTGAATCCACGCCTCCAAAGAGACTTGAGCCTAAATCAAGGGCTTTATAATCGCTCAGCCACTTTTTTTTAATCAGGTAAATATCATCCAGACATGAATATGAAAAAAAATAATAAGATGCATAAGGGCCACTCCAAACTAGAGCAGTCACCCTTTTAAAGGAACATACAAGAGCTTAAAGTGTCAGTAGTGGGAATTTATCAGTAGTGGGAATTTATCCCATGCCTCCAAAATGTTCTGGATTAAGAACATTGGCAATATTAGTTTCTAAGGTTACAAGGCTTCAAAGGTTCCAAAGTTAGAATTAAGGGTTAAAGAGTTTATTAAGGAGTCAGCGGCATGACATGAAGCCATTTGCTCTCTTTGATATTTAATGCGGCCAATGAGGTTTGTGTTTTGTTTGTATACTATTTGTGTTTACATAAAGTTTATTACCCTTCCTAGTATTAAGGTGAATTGATATGTAATTGTGGTTCTAAGTCAAGATGTATATTCGTGAATTTGTGTGGTTAAACAAAGGATTATTCTTAAGATTAATAGTTTACAATGTAGAAATTGCTCATTGTACATTTGTTTATGTTATGTTTATGACTTATGTTATAGTTCTTAGGGTTGGGTGTAAGGTTAGGTACAAAGTTAAGGTACAATTTAAGAATAAACCTAATCAGTATTGCCAAGAATATTTGTGCTGTCAACTTTAGTCTTGGTCTTCTGTCTTCATATGGAACTGGTGAAACATGCGCTCTATGTCACACATGATTGCAATCTGACCTCTTCAGAAGCGAAACAGAACTCCCACCAAGGCATTCATCAGATCTGGACCGGTTAAAAAACTCCCATAACATCTCCATAGTTGAAATATGGATTACCATGGCCTACCACACTCCACCCCAGATCTGTTTTCTTTGCAAAGGGTTGATTTTCTTCACCAGTCACCACTTGTTTTGGTACTAGAGCTTGAGGACAATTGTAACCAATTAACAGGCCAACTTCACAGCTTTGCTGAGGGGCAATCTCATCTGCAAAATGTTCAAGATGAGTCCATAACTTTGCTGTCTCCGGTGTAGGAATATGATTTCTGTTTGCAGAAATAAACTCTCTGGAATAAGTCACAGGAAGTGGGAGTATCTTATCTTAAAAGAACCCTCTTACTTGTAAACCAGTCAGTTTCTTACATGGCACAACTGTATTTCTTGAAGCCAGCGTAGATAATCTCAACTGAACAGTTTCACTTCTTGTGTTGTGTGCCTTTGTAGTCTCTTC
>JAFMOC010001369.1:0-23565 GCA_019802505.1 Corydoras sp. C115
CATTTACCATTTTACGTCAGGTTAATCCGGTTTCCTACCATCTACAATTACCACCCCAGTACCGGGTTCATCCTGTGTTTCACACGTCTCTTCTTAAACCATTTGTTTCTGGTACCCTCGATTTAGCTCTCCAGGAGCAGACTGTTGCTCAGGCTTCTTCCCTTCCTAATGTTTTTTCGGTCTCCTCCCTGTTGGATTCGCGTCGTCGTGGTTCTACTATCCAGTATCTGGTAGATAGGGAGGGATTCGGCCCTGAGGAGCGTAGCTGGGTGGCAGCTACCGATATTTTGGATCCCAATCTCATTGCGGATTTTCACAGAACGTATCCTGAGAAGCCTGCACCCCGTGGCAGGGGCCGTCCGCGTCGCCAAGGTAGGTATAGGGATTTTTCTTCTTCTGCTTCTCTGCCCCTTCGGGAAGGGGGGGGTAATGTCACTCACGCTCCCTCTGCAGTTCACTCTGGTGAGGGAATGTCTACGGTTTCCGCAGATCGTTGTCAATCACCGGAGTATTGATCATGTGTTGTTTATGTCATTTCCGGTTTGTGTCGTTATAAGCGTAGTTTCCGGGTTTCTTCCTCGCGTTGTATCACGCTCACTTGCTGTTTGTGCTATTCTCTTCCAGGATTAGTCTTCGGCTCGTTACTGCTCTTCTTCTGTGAACTTACTGCGTCAGCGATCGACTTTATCGCGGGTCACGCAGTTTGTGTATTTGTTTGTTTTGTTCGTTTCGTTTTCTCCGCTCATCGGCGGTGGTTTATTTTGTGTTTTGCGTCGCTCAGTATCTGGGTTATCTTTGTTAGCCCTGTAGTTGGCTTTGTGCATCACCGTTGTGCAATAAACTGCATTATTTTGATCCGGATTACGCAGTCCTTTTTACTACGACGCTGACACTCAGCACTTATAGTTAAATATAAATATTCAGTCTGCAGTTGATGAAGGTTTCAGAGATGCTTTACAGAACAAATGAATCTAAGTGCATTTAAATTCCCTTCAAACTAACCCAAACTAATAACACTTGCCACAGAAAAACACAGGTTAGAGCTACTTTAGTGTTTTAATTGTGACAGTAAACACGTCCAAGAAATTATTTCAGATAAAATACTATAAATTTAGTTTTCAAACCTGATTAATTTAAAATAATATTCTTTCCTAAAAAAGATGTTGTTGACAGTTTAGTCTGTGGAGCATAGCTTGTGTGATGGCTTCATAAATTTTCCAAAGTAGTCAACCATTTGGAGCAATTTACAGCCCCACCCACACTATCATTTGACAATAGAACTGAGAAGTCTTCAAAATTAGCATAGAACATTCAAGATCAACTCAGACTGGTTGGATTGAAATTGTTTTGAAAGGAGTTTATGTCTTGAAGCATTAGCATTCTAATGTCTCATAAATATTGTTGTCTGCATCAGGGATGCTTTACAGAACAAAGGAAACTAATTGTAGTCAAATTCACAGCTGATACTGCCCAAGAAAAACAAATGCATGCAATGTATCAATCAGTGCTCAGAGATTTCTGAGAAAAAAATATTTTGTAGATTTCCTATCTGTATCTCAAGTCACTAAAAAATGCCACCACCACAAGTAGCACTTACCACAGCAAGTTGAAACTACTTTTTAGAGTTTTAATTATGATGCTACTCAATTAATCAGGCTCTTCTTTATTTAAAAATAAGTTTAATAAATTGCCATAATTATCTAAACACTAACATCCCCCAACTTAATAGCACTTTCTGTAAAGTCCCCTAAAGAAAGATACCACAGTTGACACAAGTTAACCCCTTAAGCCAACACCTCTTTTTTCTACACATTTCCAAATATGCCGTTGCCACGGAACAATGGCTCTTATTCTTGAACCCCTTTGTCTACAAGCAGAATAGAATCACTCTTATTATTACTAATTTAGAAAAAAAAATGTTTTAATTACACTATACTTTTATAAACATCTAAAAATAATTTGTAAAACAAATGTTTATAGAAAGCTTCAGTAAGCTGGTGCAAGGTTAAAACCCCAGTGAAGTTCTACACACACACGTGAACTGTGTGTACAACAAAAAGACACAATGCTTATGTACTTATTTCTCTGACTCTTTGTCTGTAATGATAGGACTGAATTCTTTTTTTTTCCATTTTCATTCTGTCCTAATTAATTATTTATGCTATTTTTTATATTAAGAAAAATGTTTTGTATATACTATATAAGTGAACTAAAGCTCTGTTCTCAGTGTGTAAACAAACTCCCGTCCCTGCCTCCTTCACACATGTGTATGAGAATGCTAATGAATAGAGAATGGGTGGTTTCTGGATGTGATATCACACATCCAGAAAATCAACATACAAGCATTTTAAAATATTAAAAACACTTACATACCAAACTTGAACTGGATCACATCCTTAGTCAAACATTTCTACATCTTCTAAATCAATGCTTTAGAGTCTCTTTCATCCTCAATCAACAGTTTCCCTGTTCACCTATATTTTAATAGATTACTGATTAAATATTACAATAAATTTGATAAGACTTGTGACTGTACACTGTGGTTTAACCTGCTATTAACATTTTATTTTATTTTATTAATTCTATTTAGGCGTTTAAAATCAGATGTAATACATTGGGAAGGGGAAAGACAGATGATAAAAAGCCCCAGATTTTGTTCCTAACGAAGCACAATTTAGGAACCCAAAAAAACCCCACTTTTATATATGACAACATACTGTATATGACAACATAGACACAGACATGGTCACGGTATTTGGACCAGCTGCAACTTAAAGACTGACAGGCATTTTGCTAGCTTGAATAGGGGGTCTTCATCCCGGCTAGCTCAGTCGGTAGAGCATGAGACGCTTAATCTCAGGGTAGTGGGTTCGAGCCCCAAGTTGGGCGAGTAGTATTTTTATAAAGTTGATACTTACTTTACGAAGCTAGTCATTGCCAAATGTGTCGACAGTGATGATCCTTTCTTACTGCTTATTGATCTTACAAATTTCCTTGCATGCATCTGAGATATTTCTTTTTGCTCAATAAGCAGTGCAAAGAGAAATAAAGACAACTACTTACTCTACTTCTGTATATAACATGACAAATGAAGCATCTGTAAATCTGCAATTTCCCTACTGAGATTAACAAAGCATTCTGATTCATGTGTGGGAAGAACCACCAGCGTTTTGTTTAATAGTTGAACCTGGCTGGATTTCTTTAGTTTGGGTTGCTTCAATTTCCTCCCACAGTCTAAAAATATGGATCATTTTAAATTGAATGCTCCAAATTGCCCCATAAGGAGTGTTTGTGTGTGAGTCTGTGCCTAGCAACAGATTTAAGTCCTGTCCTGGGTGCAACCCGAAATATCAACATGAATTGTGTTGTAAAAGTGAAATCAGATTTTTACAGTCTGCAGACTATGATTTCACATGAAATCCACATCTTTGTGTCCACTATTAATGTATTGAGGATTTTTTTTTTACTATGCACAGAAACAAAAAAAAAAGTAAGATAAAGATGAACAGAACAACTAACAGAGTTGCCAGATTCCACAAAACTCTTAAGCTAAATCAGTTTTAAATCTGTTAACCTCAAAAGCTGAAACTGCTCCAAAATGTAAAGTGTTGTAGGATTTCAGCATTTTGTTCTCCACATATGAATAAACATAGAACATTCCATAGTAACTGAGAATGATCGTATTGAAATTGTTTTGTAACGTTTACATGTCTTGTGGCATTAACATTCTTATGTACAGTAGGATTTGTAATTTTTTTTTGCATTATAACAAAAAGGATAGATCTCAATAATCCTGACAATAACCTACTCCAACTTTGATAAAATATTCTAAAGTTTGTCTAAATATTGTTCTAACTTATAGTTAAATCACTGTATTGACAAGAAAAATTGCTAAAATGCGCCCTCTGTTGGCAGTTAGGATTCCTGATTTTCGCCCAGATGGCTGGGGTTTAACTCCCGGTATGAGAATTTTTGAGGTTTACCTTGAATTTTTTTAGGTCACATGATTGTCTGGCAAAATAAGAATTTGGAAACGTTGGAAAGCACTGCTTTTTCATCAAAGTCTGGGTCAATGAAAGACATTTGAAAGGCATGACATAACCCTATAGTGAGGCAAGCCTGAGCCAGTGGTGCAATGGCTCATGCTATGCATCAGGAGGTTCTAGGTTTGACTCCTGGCTGGCTTCACAGTCGTTTTTTAGTGCATTTGGCCTAAAGTGACACCACTGACAAGCTTAAAATATTCCAGTTGATTTAAAAGCTTTATTCTTAAAGTAAAATTGAAAATAATTAAGCTCAATCAAATTAAATTCATACATGGGATCAGTGTAGTATGTGGTCTTGTAGTTTAGATTCCTATGAGTTCTATGAGAGTGGAGTGCTGTGATCGAATAGTGTTTATTAATCTGCCTTGTGGCTGCAGCAACCCCGGTTGGAATATGCTTTATGGCATATGAGAAAAGAACTTTATTATTAATTAATCAGTATTGGAAAAGTTATTTTGTACAATTATAAATAAGCATTTGGATGTGTTTACTGTTTGATAGTATACTCATAGTATTAAAATTAACAAAATAATTTCAAGTTTCAGGACATCTCTCATTAATCTGCTCCAACTGTGGTAGCTTTCTTCAGTGGACTTTAGTAAGTAAGCATTTTATCATTAACTTAAAAACACTTAAATATATGAGATTATTCTAAGAGATCAGATTGAGTTGAGTTTATAGGAAGCAAAACTCAATGATTTAAAGCTCTCACTGATATGCCATTAAAAAATTAATTAATCTATGGTGTTTTGTGGGCGGCACGGTGGCTTAGTGATTAGCATGTTCGCCTCTCAGTGCTAGGGGCTCCCGGTTCAAATCCCGATCTGAGTGGAGTTTCCATGTTCTCTTTGAGTTTCCTCCCACAGTCCAAAAACATGTATCAAGTCAATTGAATTTTCCAAATTGCCCCATATAGAGTATGTGTGAGTGAGTGTGTGCCCGGCGATAGTTTGTCGCCCCGTCCTGAGTGTATCTGCCCAGCGCCTGAAACGTTCTCACCTGAATGGGCATGGGGAACCTAGCTCACACCGAAAACACTGTTTGAGAGCACTCCATCCATCCATTATCTTCCACTTTATCCTCTATTAGGGTTGCAGGGGCGTTTCATGCCCATCCAGGGGAGAACGTTTCGGGCGCTGGGCAGATATACCCAGGACAGGGCGCCAATCCATCGCTGGGCACACACTCACTCACACAGACACACTATATATGGGGTGATTTGGAGAACTCAATTGACTTGATCCATGTTTTTGGACTATGGGAGGAAACTGGAGAACCCGGAGGAAACCCACGCGCACACGGGGAGAACATGGAAACTCCACCCAGATTGGGATTTGAACTGGGAATTCCTAGCGCTGAGAAGCGAATGTATTAACCACTAAGCCACCATGCCGTCTGTTTGAGAGCACTATTTGTCAAAATAAAATTGTCATTTTTCAAAGAAACTTGAGCCTTAATCCAGTGCCTTATACTGCTCTGCCCCTCTAACTAATCTGAAACAAAACAGGAGACAAAAGTGCTCTCAAATAGTCTGGTCTGTGTGAGCTAGTCCAGGAAACGGTAAAAAAATAAATGAAGGCCAGTTGCTAGATCACCCATGTTTTTTTTGTGAAAGTAAAATGTTTATCTCACAACTTCCTTTTTAAGGCTCTATTATAATATTGTACTATTTTGAATATAGAAAGAACCACCAGTCAGTACTAGAGACATTACAGGCATCAGTGATGTAAGAATCTTTAGGCAAGCAGCCGAAATGAGTTTCCTTTTGTTTGCTGGACGCTTTAGCTTTAAACTAATCTTATACTTTTTTCTAGAGGATAAATCCCTATAGAGCCTTTTTAATGTTAACTTTAATGTTAAATATTTAATGTTGGATGTTGTGCTGTGGCTTAGTTGGTGAAAATGATTTACCTGCCCGTTTGCTGACGAGTCCTGTCACAGAACATTGATAAATGACTAAAAGTTTCAGAACCAGTATTAGACCTAGTCCTTCTGATGGAGATGCGGGGGATTGAACCCAGGACCTCTTACATGCAAAGCAAGCGCTCTACCACTGAGCTACATCCCCATGTACTGGTTCACTTTCAGAGTTATTTTGTTACATGAGCTTCATGAACAATTTGATCCTCTTTTTTATGGTTTCTTCCTGAAAGGTCATGTGAATCAATCAGAGAGTAAAGAAGACATTTAATGCCAATAATTCAAGACATTGTAAAGAACTGCTGATGATTTACTTTAAGACCTTGATAGAAATTCAAACACTGATGATCAGATTAAAGACACTACTAGTTAAACTATACAGCTTTCGTTACATAATCAAAACTTTAATATCATGAACCATCAAATATAATCGTGATTTTAATTATATTTAATTATATTATAAATATGAAATGAGTTATCATATTTATATTATTTATATATAAAACATTAATCTTAAGTTATTAAACCTGAGCTGTTTCTTAAAAAACATATTAAAGCTACTTTTATGGTAACTTACACAAATATTAATTTATTTATCATTTAATTAAGAAAATTCGTTGCAATATGTAATACAGACAAAAATGGCACCCAAACAAAAAAATCTTCTGGGTGGAAGGAGTTAAGTGACATTGCAGGCCTTGCGATGTGACTATTGCACATGTGCACATCGCGATGACGATGCTGAAACAATATATCATGCAGACCTACTGACATAGCAAAACACTGCTGCTTCAACCATTGCATCAGGTCAGTGGCACTCCTTCTATCTGGGTTAGCTCAGTCTTGCATGGCCCTCTTCACGTATTCAAGTATTGAAGTATTTTATTTGTCATTCCACAATATACAGTATATGTGGAATGAGACAGCGTTCCCCAGGGACAAGGTGCTACACATAACAACTACTACACAATCAACATAAAGAGCACGTGTGCAAACACAAGGATCACAATAAATACAGGACGATACACAGTACAATAAACATTCAAGTAGTGGTATGAAGTAAAACACTGAGTTTGGTTTGTAAACAGCAACATTAAGTGGAGAGGTAACAGTACATGTGGCCTTCTAGTAGTGTGAGCCACATGTGCCAAAAAATGTCCCTGATTTTAAAATCTTAAAGCGTTTGTAATTGTAGCAATTATTTATAATGTGCAAAAGTGTGCAAAAGGTGTGCAAAGATGTGTGCATCATGCTAGCAGCAGATATGTATGCTTGGGCTATCAATCTGAAGGTTGGGGGTTCAAATCTCATGTCCACTGAAGTTACCAATGTGGGTCCTTGAGCAAGACCCTTAACCCTCGTTGCTCCAGGGATGTTGTGATTAACCCTGTGCTCACCTTGTAAGTCGCTTTGGATAAAAGCGTCTGATAAATGACCAAATGTAATGAGTATGGTTCTCTTTTCGGGTGCGATCGGTCCCATGTTTAAATCCTAAATGAGCCCAAATTAGTATTCATTACGCTTTCTCTTTAACAGACATCCCCTTTCGACAACTGAAATATTTTAGCATAAAACAATCAGAAGGCAAGTTATCAAGTTTGGCACATTTTGGAGACTCCAAGTAGCTTTTTGGATTTCTGTTTGGGTATCTTCTTATAAATAAGACTGTAGAAATCTTATTTTTAATAGATTACTGATTAAATATTACCAGAAGTTTAAGACTTGTGACTGTATCTTCACAGTGGTTTTAACCTGCGTACTGGAGCTCTCTATTAACATTTTATTTTTTAATACTATTTAGGCATTTTTTTTTTTTTTTAAATAAATTTTTAATAGCTGATAAATATAGCGGCGGCACGGTGGTTTAGTGGTTAACACGTTTGCCTCTCGGCACTAGGGATACCCGCTTCGAATCCCCAGCTGGGTGGAGTTTCCATGTTCTCCCCGTGTCCGCGTGGGTTTCCTCCATGTTCTCCGGTTTCCTCCCACAGTCCAAAAACATGGATCAAGTCAATTGAGTTCTCCAAATTGCCCCATGTAGAGTCTGTTTGTGTGAGTGAGTGTGTGCACAGCGATAGGTTGGCGCCCTGTCCTAGGTGTATCTGCCCAGCGCCCGAAACGTTCTCCCCTGAATGGGCATGGGGAACAGCACCGTGACCCTAATAGAGGATAAAGCGGAAGATAATGGATGGATGATAAATATAGTGATTCTGGCAGAATGTTAATGATGGTGATGATACCTTTATTAGTCCCGCAATGATGGCGCCTCAGAGAATTCTCAAACAGGCATTTAGCTATCACTTAGTATTGCACAGGAAACCTGGCTAACTCAGTCAGTAATGCATGAGACTTTTATAAACCACCTTTAGCACAGCACATATATGACAACACAGACATGATCATGGGTTTTTAGACCAGCTGCCGGTTTAAGCCCGACAGGCATTTTGCTAGCTCGAATAATGGCTCATTAGCCTGGAGAGCTTTTTTTTTTATTCAGCTAAAAGTTTATCATTGCCAAATGGGTCGACACTGATGAGATTCCACAGCTTATTTCTTGCTGCTTATTGACCTTATGAATTTGCTTCACATCTGAGTCATTTCTTTTGAATTACCAATGTTTTGTTTAATAGCCAAATGCTTTAAACTTTTGCATCACAGAACAAACCTGTTTATTTAAAAAAATGCATTTTATAATATTTATTTAAGGTTGAATTGTTTTTAGGCCCCATGATTGTCTGGCAAAAAAAAAAAAAAAAATTGGAAACGTTGGAAAGCACTGGGGCGGCACGGTGGCTTAGTGGTTAGCACGTTCGCCTCTCAGCGCTAAGGATTCTCGGTTCGAATCCCCATCTGGGTGAAGTTTCCATGTTCTCCGCGTGGGTTTCCTCCGGACTCTCCAGTTTCCTCCCACAGTCCAAAAACATGGAACAAGTCAATTGACTTCTCCAAATTGCCCCATATAGAGTGTGTGTGTGTATGTGTGAGTGAGTGTGTGCCCAGCAACAGATTGGCGCCCTGTCCTGGGTGTATCTGCCCAGCACCTGAAACGTTCTCCCCTGGATGGGCATGGGGAACCCCGTCGTGACCCTTGTATAGGATAATACATGGCATCAGTATAGCATGTGGTCTTGCATTTTACGCTCCAATCCTGCATACAACTGAATTTTCCACTAGTTCTATGAAAGAGCTGGTAACATGGAAGCTGTGGTATGCTGTGATCGTATAGTGATTAGTACTCTGCGTTGTGGCCGTAGCAACCCCGGTTCTAATTCAGGTCATGGCAAACTCTTTTAAAAAGTAATCTTCATTATTAATCAGTATTGAAAAAAGTTATTTTTTAAAATTAGAAATAAGCATTTGGATGTGTTTACTATTTTGTAGTATACTCATAATATTAAACTTAACAAAATATTTTCAAGTTTCGGGACATCTCTAATTAATCTGCTTCAACTATTTATCTTTAGTGGACTTCACAGAAAGTGCTATCAAGTTGGGGTATGTTATTGTTTGCATTATTTGGGCAATTTATTAAACGATTTAAAATACAATTAGATCTGCTGCTGCTGCATTTAGGAAGAATAGAAACATATAGAATACATTTATTATGCAGATCAGATATTAATAACCACATGCTTATAATACTTCATTACGACTAATGCAACACAAATCTGATTAAATATCATTAATAATGTGACCTGAACACTAGATCTGTTATTAGTGCAGCTTCCTGTCGAGATTGAACAGTGGAATGTTAGGGCTCTCGGTTCACTTGATAAGTTAGTGATACTTGATAGTGAACTGAGACCTTAAGTCTTAACAATAGAACTGTGAATTCTTAAAAAATTCAACTTCCTGAGTTTGTTGTGAGAGAAGGGATTGATAGAAATGAGTGGACAGTATATTATTCTACAAAACTGAGTGCTCTGTACATATCACTCTGTCCTCCATTAGCTTCACTGGGATTCAGTTTCATCTCATATCAAGTATTAACTTTGCTGTTAAAGGCGATACTATACAGCTGCACCACCGGAGGCAGCAGTTACAGGACCATAGGACATAGGACAAAAAAGTTTTAAACTCCAATTCTAGGACTTTAAAGGAAACTGTTTATTAGTACTTTATTTAATTACCAGTTAAACACTAGTTAAATTGGTTCATTATAGCATATAATGTGGAGTAATTGTTCATTAGGAGAGTTCGGAGAACACAAAATAGATTTCAGGTCTATGATTGTCAGAGTTCATCGATCATGGCTGAACTGATACAATGTATTCAAGTGTTTTATTTGTCATTACAACAATATAAAGTGGTGTACAGTATATAGTAGAACTAGGGCTGCACCTAACGATTAATTTTCTATCGATTAATGTAACGATTCTTTTTTTTCGATTAGTCAATTAATCTAAAAACTACCAATATTTTACATAAATATGAAATGGAATTGTGCAATAAATTATTACATATTTGTTACCTTTAAAAATTTTTAAAACACTTTATTTATCATGAGCATTCACATTATAAATTAAGCATTAACATATACATAAAACCATAAGGACAACTAACATCAACCCAAAATAAAATTTTAAAATAAATTTTAATTAAATCACACATACAACTAACGGCTTTCAATATTGCCTTCAGTAATCACAAAAATTAAATCACACATACATAATAGGGCACAGGATGATATCACAATCAAAAGTTATCACTCAAGTACAACAAAGGCTATCAAGATTTTATTTTAAGGGGTCATCTAGGGTTAAGTACTCCTTGTACTTAATCTTGCAAATTTTCTGTGGGCTGCCAGACACCTCATATCTTAGTTTTAATATGAAGGACCACAGTCAGTTCCCTTAGCCAGGCTTAAAACTGAGTGAGTTGAATTTCTACAATTTAAGAATGCACCTTTTATCAATAAACATTCCATAGACCACCACTTTGCAGGCATTATGATCCATGTTTTCTAAGTTGTTAAAAAAAAAGGTGTGGATTGAGATTTACTTTTATCACAGTAGGGTACCAACTAAAAAGAGCACCAAAAACTACTAAGTTTAGAGCATGGCCAGAAATGGTGTGCAAGTGTGTTAGGAGCAGTCCTGCACCTATCACAAGCAGGAGAGGTTTGTGGAATAATTCTGTTTAACTTGCCTTCGAATAGTGTAGCATGATGTGCACAGCTGAAGTTTGGCATTGATAGAACAAAGAAGAATGTCATTTAGGCCTTGATTCCAAATTTCATCTAGGATCGTAATACCAAGGTCCTCTTCCCTCAATTATTGTTTTAATTGTTGAGTTTTTTTTACCTTTGATTTTTAATTTCATTATATATATATATATATATATATATATATATATTATTATTATTATTATTATCAGTGTGATCAGTACAGTGTATTAATGATCATTAATTAACAGGTTTGCAGGCAGCTGTAGAGTTTATGTGCAGGTGGGTCAGGTAAGTGGAAATAGTTAAATGAGAGATAAATTCAGGTGGAGAAATGGTTTGAGCAACTGTTACCAAAAACTATGTTAAAAACTTGAACTGAATAATAATAACCAATCTAAAGAAAGTTTGCGGAATTCTTTCAGCTGTGAAGTTTTTGAGGGGTTTCTTGCATGTACAGCCCATTTTAAGTCACTCCACAGCATCTTAAGATTAAGATCCAGACTTTGACTTTTTTGTGGATTTTCTGGTATGTTTTGGGTCATTGTTGTGTTGCAAGGTCCAGTTCCACTTTAGCATAATTTTTTTTTTTTACAGATGTTTTAACATCTTTCTCAAGCACCCTCTGATCTGATCTGAAGCATCTTACGGTGTGATCTGGGGTGAATTTGCCTGGACGGTTACATCTAGGCAAGGTAATAGTTGTTTTGTTTTTCACTTGTAAACAATTTTCCTGATGGTGGAATGGCTGATGTTAAGAAATCTTTTTAAATCCCTTGACGGACTCATTCTCATTTCAACTAGGGACATACCAAACATAATTTTTGATGTTTAAATAGAGCAATCCATATACAAAATGCTGCTTAACGATGATCTTCACTATTTTAAGTGGGACTATATGTTGGGGTGTTAACACCAGAAATTGCATTCGTTTTAAACTTGATTTTACTGATAGTTGTAAAGAGGCCTGTATTTTTAATTGTTTAGTCATATTACATGGGTCCTTCAGAATTGTTAAAATTTATATTACCACATGTATTTATATATCCATATGTTCAAATATGTTAAAAGACATACAGGCTTTTATACGGTATCCTAAGTTTTTCACTTGACTGTACATGAACCAAGGGTGTTAAATTCTCATGTCACAATATTTAGACTTCACTTGAGACAGGAAAACAGGATTTAAATTGAATTTACAGTATGAGCACTGTGTGAAAATAGAAGTTTAGGATTTGGATTGAAGATGATCTTTAGATTGGCTTGTTTCATTTCTGAGCAGGCATGATGTCATTAATGGCTTGTCCCTTCTCCAGTCGTTTCTCCATCTCTATGAGTAGCTTGACTCCATCAACCACCATCTGAACAAGCTCCACTTCTGAGAAACCCAGGCGGTCAGCATTGGAGATATCAAACACACCTCCTACTGCAGCAGTATCCACACCACCTGTCAGCACACGCTCTTAATAAAGCATCGGACAGTAGCTCCTAGTATTTTAGTCCTTTCATAAGCTTCAGCATCTTACCTGTTCCACGTTTTTGTAGCCGTAACCTCTTCAGAACTTCCTCAAATTTGTCATGTTTGTTCATATTGGGCAGTTTCACATGCACCCCAGCACGCAGACCTGTTCCTAGATTAGATGGACAGGTCAGGATGTAGCCCAAGTGCTCGTTCCATATGAATGCATGATCCTTGTTTTTGAAAAGCTCTTCGATCTGACAGAGGAAGCACATGGAGTCAGTCTAAAGGATCAAAGCACTAAACAGTCTCCTATGTACTTGCACAAATGATACCTTTGTGAGTCCAGTGCAAAAGCGATGAAAGACCTCCCTCATGTTTCCACCGTTCTGCATGGAGATGACTCGCAGGTGATCCTCCTCATTTATCCAAACCAAGAATGTTTTATTGTCATTGTGCCTGATTGTAAGAGACATGAATTCCTTCTGAACTATTACAATTTGGCAAAATAGAATTTGTAATTATAAAAAGTGCACAAACACTAACTTCAAGTTAGTTAAGATAATGCCACATCATTTTAGGTTTTTGAAACTTGAATGCAAAGAGCATTATATTCGCTTAGTATGCAAATGGTGCAGATTCGGAAATTATGGAGTTAGAAGATTGTAAACATAAACACCACCATGATTAAGTTTAAATTAGACATTCAAAGAGTTCTGTAAGAGCTATGTATTATGTTAACACGTACCAGATGCCCCGGGCATCAGGCCAGTCCCGAGCCATCCCAGAGGCCAACAGCAGGGGAGACACAGGCTTGTCAAAAAGGAAGTGGTCATCAATTAGCTGCTGTTGCTCTGCGTCACTCATATTCTTCAGAGCATAGTACTTTCCTTTCAGATCTCCACTGAGGGAACTTAATGCTACAGACAACAATCAAGATTTTCATGGTTCCTATTTTGTAAGAGAATTTATCTGCAAGCCACTAGGTGCCACATGAACTAAACTACCTGCAATGGAGAGTTCTTCAATTGCTCTTCTCTCCCCACGGCTACAGTGAGGTGGAAGGCAAAATCCACGGATGCTCCTACCGGTTCGAACACGAGAGCTTAGTACATAGTTGGGGTCCAGGTCATCCCCACCCTTAAAGGACAAACAAGTCATTAAAGATCTCCTTTTAAAAGAAAATAATTTGATCAATCAGTGGTGAAATGTAGAGTTCTGTACCTTGAGGTTCTCTGGGTTCAGGTCAGTTTTGTGTTTATCTGTGGGTTTGTATCCACCATGTCTGTCCTCAATGACTGGATCTAGCAGCTCACTGAAAACTTCATAGGTCTCCTCATCTCCAGCCACACAGCCCACAGTCATAATGAAGGGGTGACCTAGACCAGGAACATATTTACACAATGCAAAAATATTCCCTCACAAGACAAGTACACTGTATCAGAGCAAACTATGGACAACAACTGTGTACACAAGGACCGCTCATCCCTAGAGTCAGATTGGTATTCTCACTTCAACTTTGTAACTTAATCAAGTCCCTCAAATCAAGATGAGTCTCTGAAAGTTTACAGGGATTACTCAACATTTAATGACAGTCTATGGTGAAGCAGCTGACACTTTACTGAGCTTTTCCAGGTAAAACTTACCCAATGATTCTATTGGCCAAGTTCATATTGCTCTTCTTGAGCAGTGACCGCTTCAAAGTTCAAATGAGTAATTTAAATCAATGTGACAAATGAATGTATCAAAGAGGAAATGCTATAAAAGAATCATATATCAAATAACAAAGTTTAAACAAAATGTTAACAAGGTCTGATATCTATTGACCTTATTAAACTAGAAACTCACACCAGAAAACAGTATTAAAAAGGCTCTGAAACATTGAAGACAATTAACAATGAAACCTGTAACATATTCAGAACAATTCAGTGGCACAGTAAAGAGAGAGTGCTTTTACAATGCACAGTAAATGCATTATGTTCTAAATTATTTTAGTGACTGGTTGTGTAGTTCACACAGTGCTAATCAATAGCAAAATAGGTTTAGGTTGTGTCTAGTCCCCATTTGTAGTGTTAGTATTTGACGTTTTCAATATTTAGCTCTTCATTTAGGCTAAAGATTTGTGCCTGGAATAAAGAAGTTTAAGTAAGTGTTTGGTACTCAATCAGGACATGCTTGATTGTAATGGGTATGCAGCAGGTCTTGAAGTGGAGGGGTTATTCATCTTTTATCAAATGTGAAGGAGTAAAACGGTTTGGATTAAGCAAACATTGGTATAAGCCATTTGAGCTTTTTCCTACTGTGGTATGTGACTTGCAATTTACATTACAAATGCAATAAACAGCTGAACTTCACATTCAAAAGCCTTTGTAACAGCCTTTGCAACTTTCTAACTTTGTTCTGTAAAGTGTTTACCTGGATTATCCACTCCAGTCTGAATCACATCATCCAGGGTGAAACCGCTTGGAGTCTGCTTGCTACGCAGGTGCTCGTACATTGTGGGGGTCAGTACCTTGGCCATGTGGTTGTTGTGCTTGGACAGATCGGGGAACTCCGATTTAGAAGGGTACTTCATCTTCAACTGGTTGTGTGTATTTCCGAACGGCATGACTGTGGCGATCTATTTACGGGAAAACAAAAAGCAAGCTTGCATCTGTATCTGAACGGAACTAAACACGATAAAGGCTTTTTGCTTTTTGCAAATAAGTGACAGCCTCAGCCCTTCCCTGCCTGGGAAACTCCCATGAGTGTTGCCTACTTATATTCAGTGACTTTTCAGACAAACTTGATATTTCAAAAATAGCAACAAATCTAGTATCTAGTAATCTAGTATCTAGTTTTCTGGTGTTATTGCAAACTTTTGGAGCACCGGGTTTTGCCATGAGCACCATTCCACAACACTCTCAACGCTCAGTCACACTAAGACACATTTACAGTGTATCACAAACGTGAGTACACCCCTCACATTCCTGCAGATATTTAATTATATCTTTTTATGGAACACTGACAAAATGACACTTTGACACAATGAAAAGTAGTGTGTGTGTGCAACTTATACAACAGTGTAAATTTATACTTCCCTCAAAATAACTTAATATACAGCCATTATTGTCTAAACCACCAGCAAAAAAGGTAAGCACACCTCTAAATGTCCAAATTGAGCACTGCTTTTCATTTTCCCTCTAAAATGTTATGTGGTTCATTAGTGTTACTAGGTCTCAGGTGGGCATAGGGAGCAGATGTGTTAAATTTTGTAGTACAGCTCTCAAAATCTTTCATACTGGTCAATGAATGTTCCAACATGGCACGTAATGGCAAAAAACTCTGTGGATCTTAAAAGACGAATTGTTGTGCTACATGAAGATGGCCTGAAACTAAGCTGCAGCACAGTGGCCAAGAGTCCAGCATTTTAAAAGATCAGGGGCCACTCAGAACAGACCTTGCATTAGTTCACAAAAGTGCATGTGCTCAGCGTCACATCCAAATGCTGTCTTTGAAAGACAGGCATAGGAGTGCTGTCAGCATTGATGCAAAAATGTAAGAGGTCAGCCTGTCAGTGCTCAGACCATGCACCGCTCACTACATCAAATTGGTTTGCATGGCTGTCTCCCCAGGAGAAAGCCTCTTCTGAAGTCTGCACACTGGAAAGCCCGCAAACAATTGCTGAAGACATGTCAACAAAGGACATGGATTACTGGAACTGATGGCCTATGAGATTAATTTTATTTGGTTCAGATGGTCTCAATGCATGTGTGACAACAATCAGGTGAGGAGTACAAAGATAAGTATGTCATGCAAGCATGGTGGCATGGTGGTGGGAATGCCATGGTCTGGGGCTACATTAGTGCAACAGGTTTTGGGGAGTTCCTTCATTTAATAGAGGGACTTATGAACTCCAATATGTACTGTGAAATACTGAAGCAGAGCATGATCCCCACTCTCCGAAAACTGGGGCAGAGGGCAGTGTTCCAACAAGATAATGACCCCAAACTCACCTCTCAGATGACCACTGGTTTACTAAAGAGGCTTAGGGTAAAGGTGATGGACTGGCCAAGCATGTATCCAGACCTAAACCCAATAGAACATCTTTGGGGAATCCTCAAGTGGAAGGATATTAAGCATATTTTAAGCAAAGTCTCAAATATCTGCCAGCTCTGTGATGTCATCATGGAGGAGTAGAAAAGAATTCCAGCAACCTGTGAAGCCCTGATAAACTCCATGCCAGGAGAATTAAAAGTTTTGAAATATAATCGTGGCCACACAAAATATTGACACTTCAGGAAATTTCACAAATTGTTGTAATCACTTTTGACTGTATTATTGAGTTATTTCGAGGGAGAAATACATTTACACTTGTATAAGTAGCACACAGACTGAGGAGAAGGGGGAAATGCCTACAAAGGGGATGGTAATAGCCTGTCTAAGAATTTTACATTATACAAATAAGGTCCAGTTATTAAGGTACGTTTGTCATATTTGGATAACTTAGCTTGCTATATTTCAATATATTTCAGTGGTAGCTTTGTTGTAGTGAAGCTTAGTTTATTGTTGAGTAACTAATAGTTTATCTTATTACATTTTACAAGTAGCTTGCCCAACACTGCCTACATATTTAAAGCAACATTATATCTCTGTAAAAAGTCTAACGTTTCAGTTTTAAGACAAACTTACATGAACTTGTGGATTCTTAAAGGATCTTTTGACAATTTGTAGGAACGTTCTGTAACTCAACTTGAGCTTTGTCTGAACACAATTGATCTGATGTTCTAAGTCACTTTAGTACTTTAGTTTTATTCCTATGCCAACCACTACTCTCAATGTTCCAAAGTCGTTCCAAAGTACAGTGAGGGTGCAAAAACCTAGAAAATGGAGTTTATTTGTAGTTTTTTACATATTTTGGGTGTTTTTTTCTCTCCCACAAAGTTATTTGTTTATTCTACAGCTTTAAATACACGCAAATTGACTATAATGCAAATTAGGTGATGATGTCATTTAGTGACATCTAGTGACTTTAGGAATGGCCAATAGCTATTTTCCTTACTGAGGAGTTGGGAACACGAACTAGTGCTAGTTTCCGAACAAAGTGTGAAAGCCCTGCATTATTATATAAATACAAACATACAAAATAAACATAAATAACAATAAATAGGTTTAGCTTGTTTTTACAAATATAAACAACGCAGATTGTGTTTAACCAACCCAAGCCAACTCATGTCACTCCACTACTCATCTCTCTCCATTAGCTTCCTGTAGCTGCCTGCATTCAGTACAAGGCACTGACTTGACTGGATCTGCTCCTTCTTCCCTTTACACCAAATGTTTTTTAAATACACCCCGACTCATTCACTGTGCTCTAGTGATGAATATTGCCTGGTGCTTCAACCTCACCATGGTGCTAATTCTCACTAAATATCGGTCACTGCTGCTTAATGGTGGAATTAATTCCCAAATCTGACTGCAATACAGACACATTCACCACTTTCAAACAACTCAAAACACATCTCTCCCAGAAGCACTTGCTATAGAAAAATAATCAGTAGAATAAATCCAGATATTGAAGCCATATTGAATAATGATCAGATTTGATAACATCACAGTGTAGCTGGTTCTGACTTGTGTTCAGAATATTCTGATTGTGTTTAAAAGCTGGACCTCAACAGGACTTAAACTAAATCTTTTGATCCAAATTCAGACGTCTTACCCATTAGAGCATGAGGGCTTTCAACCGTGTTAAATTTGCTAATGAAATGTAAACAGAACCACAGAACCTGCTGCCAACAACAAAAACAAGTTTCTTCCTGAAATACAGTGTAATTCAATTAAACAGAGAAGAGAAAAATACAGGTGGAATATTATATTTATGATTTAACATTTTGTTTATCAATCAAAACATATTGATTACCTATTATAACACAATTCACTTCTAGCTATTTTAATCTATACTAGCACATTTTTACTGAAAGCAATATTTAATTTGAAATCAACCTACAGTTCCCAGATTAATGCACTGCTGTAAGGTTTTTATAATACTTTGAAGTAATAAGTTGTAATTCATGATAATTTGAATAGTTCCAAGAGACAGCTGAAATTACTATTTGCGGGATGAGTGTGTGAAAGAATAGGGATGTCTAGTCGCAGGGTGAGCGTTGCATTTGAACAATGGGATAATCAACAGGAACATGTCATAAGTTCATACCGCAGAAGGGGGCAGGAAGCAGGACCAGATGGTGGAGAAGTTAGAGATGATCTGGCGGATGTTCTCAAAAGACAAAGGACTGTGGGACAGACACACATACGGAAGTCACGCCCTCCTGAAGGACTTATATGGATGAAGAACTTCGGGGAGAGCTCTCGGAGGATATCATCCTCATTTTTCATTGTTTGATATTTTACACTGTATTTTCAGTATTATAATGTAACAGTTGGTGACTTCAATGTAATTTGACGGTTTCAGGACCAGCGGATGCAAAACTGTGCACTTTGTTAAAATACACAGCTGTGATTTGGTAAGCAGGAACCAGTTAAATCGAATACTGCAAAAATGGTATTAGTTAAACCCCCAAGCACACCTAGGCGTAAGCGTCGTTCCAGGTGTAAGGGTATGGTCAAGGGTCAACCCCCTCTTACTACCATTTGAGAAGGGGTTGTATACGAAGCTATAGAGGGGGTACTGGTTTCTAAGAACTGTGAGGGGTCCTCGTATCCCATGGGGTCTACTTTTTCGGACCTGCCCAGCCTTCCCTGTTTTTGTGGTCTTCCGCTGATACTTTGTCCCCTACATCACTCTTGTTTCCCTGATTTCCCAGTTGGTGTTCCGAGCACCCCCTGTGAGTCAAACTGTGTTCGGAGCGCCTCCAGTGAGTCAGACTGCGTTCGGAGCGCCTCCAGTTATTTGGCTTGCTCTTGAGGTTCCTCCCCCCGCTCAGCGCAGTCATGTCGTCAGCGCACCCGGCAGTGCTGTTAGCGCACCCAGTCGTGCTGCAAGCGACCCGGTCAGCGCATCCAGTCGTGTTGCCAGTGACTCGGTCAGCGCACCTGGCAGTACCGTTAGCGCACCCGGCAGTGTCGCCAGCGCCTCGGTCAGCGCACCCGGCGGTGTCGTTGGCGCACCCGGCAGTGCCGCCAGCGCACCCAGTCATGCTGTCAGTGCATTATCTTCCGCTTTATCCTATATTAGTATCGCACGGGGGCGGCACGGTGGCTTAGTTGTTAGCACGTTCGCCTCTCAGCGCTAGGGATTCTCGGTTCGAATCCCCATCTGGGTGGAGTTTCCATGTTCTCCCCGTGTCTGCGTGGGTTTCCTCCGGGTTCTCCGGTTTCCTCCCACAGTCCAAAAACATGGATCAAGTTAATTGAGTTCTCTAAATTGCCCCATATAGAGTGTGCTTGAGTGTGTGAGTGTGTACCCAGCGATGGATTGGCGCCCTGTCCTGGGTCTATCTGCCCAGCGCCCGAGACGTTCTCCCCTGGATGGGCATGGGGAACCCCACCGCGACCCTAGTAGAGGATAAAGCGGGAGATAATGAATGAATGAATGAGTATCGCACGGGGGTTCCCCATGCCCATCCAGGAGAGAACGTTTTGCGTGCTGGGCAGATACACCCAGGACAGGGCGCCAATCCATCGCTGTAGCTAAAAACATTTTTAAAAAATTGTGCCTCGTGTGAAGATCTAACTGACAACTTTCAGATTACGAGACTGAGTTGATACCTACTGTGCTGATGAACCTAGTGTTATCCACTTTTAGGGAATCGATGGACCTGCATGTACCTTATTACTAGCATTAAGGGTATTAGCCAAAACCAAAAAGAAAACAAATTTGTCCCCAGTGTAAGAACCAAATTTATTACCTTCAGATTATGTGACAGATGTGCTATCTACTGCGCTAATAAGGCTTAGAGTTATAATTCTTAAGAGGATTGATGGACAAGCGTGTACCTTATTATTAGCATTATGGGTTTTAGCTGAAAACGAAAAAAAAATGACTGTAAGTGCCCCATGTGATGATCGAACTCACGGCCTTGATATTATGAGACTCAAGCACTACCTTCTGCGCTAACGAGGATCAGAGGAGATAGCTTTTTGAGGTGTGTAATTCATTGTTTGCATAAATGGAGTTATATTAAAAAAAAAAAATGTACCCCTTGTGAGGATCAAACTAAAGACCTTAAGATTATGAAACTGACTTGCTGTGCTACAATGTTACAATGGCAATCTTGTTGAGGTCAACGTTAGCTCTGAGGGTGTTAGCTAAAAAACAAACAAAAAAGTTTTTGTGCCCCTTGTGAGGATCAAGCTCACGACTTTAAGATTATGAATCTGACACTATACCTGCGGCACTAACGAGCCTCACACCTCTGTCCTTTTTGAGAATAGATGGACCTGTAGCTTTTAGGGCATTAGCTAAAACCAAAAAAAAAAGACCTTGTTGTGCCCAGTGTGAGAATCAAAGTCATGACCTTGAGAATGATGTGCTACCTACTGCACTAATGAGTTTTAGAGTTATAAACCTTTAGAGGATTGATGTACCTGCATGTACCTTATTATTTGCTGCGCCCTGGGGGAGGACCTGTGTGTAATTCATTGTTTGCATAAATGATTTTAGCTAAAACCAAAAAAATGTTTACTAGAATCTTTACTAAATGGTTTAGACTTGGTCCTGTTTAGATGGTCCTGTTTATACGTCATTGTTAGCATTATGGGTGTTGGCTTATACTGAAAAAAATAATAATAATAATAAAAAAAAAGCCCAGTGTGAGGATCGAACTCACGACCTTCAGATTATGAGACTGACATGCTACCGTCTGCGCTAACTAGGCTTAGTCTAGCACACTTTCTGAGGATTCATGGTCCTTTGTATACCTCATTGTTAGTTGGTTATTCTGACCTAGAATATAAGTTAGGAAAAAGTTCAGAGTAGAAAATTAAAGTTTGACCCCTCTCTAGCTGTGTAAACATAGGTTGAAATGGTATTTGCTGAGACCGGGATTAGGGGCAGATTGAAGACTATCTGCTTTATCCTTCTTTTTACCTTTTTCTTTTACCTTCTAATCTAGCTATTACCCCTACTTCACCCAAACACAGCATCTTACCTGCTGTGTACTGTTCAAATTTAGTCACCCACGCTGGTCCACCAGCGTAATGGTGGCAATTTAGCCAGTAAATCGTCCATATCTCTGTGGCTCCATGGTTTATAAACCTGTTGCCCAGTCTGTATAGTAATTAATGGGTATTGGGGGATTTCACAACCTTGAGTTTGAGTGTCTTCCCAGTTGCCCCTCTGTTTGTCACTGTAATCGGTGGACTATTGTCTGTCTAGGTCATCAGTATTATCAGTCATTTTGCCATAAATTAGTCCTTTCTGTACTAGTATTCGCACATTTTTAGAATTGTGGAGCTTCCCTTTTTCCTGTTGTTTATTAACCCTTTTTTCAGTCTCCTGTCTCCATCGGGATATGCTGCCAACATGTGTGTGGACCTCCTATTTCATTTACTGAGCGGGCAGGAGTATGTCCCCATTGAGCCTTTGTGTTCCACACATCTTGTGGGTCTAATGTGGACTTAGCTGATAGATTTGTGGATGTAATAGGGTATTGTACCTCTGGGTCAGACTTATGTTTAATATGTGCTTGCAAATTTGCCATTTGACTCTATTTTTTTTAATAATTTTTTGGTCATTTAGCAGACGCTTTTATCCAAAGCGACTTTTTGAGTTAAGAATCAAGGACCCACATTGGTAACCAGTGGACCTGGGATTTGAACCCACAACCTTCAGATTGATAGCCCAACACCCTAACCACTGAGCTACCATGCCCGTATAATTCTCTATATCTATATAATTATATGACTCCAAAATAATATTAATTTTCTTACCTGTACTTCTAGTTGTTGTCCTGGAAATAGGAAGAAGTCAGCTGTCTGTGTGAACCTGTGTAAAGGAAGTGAAAGGCCCTTCTGTGCATCAGTGAAGAGCACAAGGGGGAGGGGGGGGGCTCTGTTCTCCCTCACTCAAAGTGAGTCTAATAACTTTACCAGATGAGTACCAGCAACCAAAATCTAAATCCTAATTAAACAACAATGATAATATTCATATAATAATATATAATAATAAAATTACTTAATTATTCAGTAAAACTCATTTGTGCCCTGAGCGTCTGTTGTGGCGCTGTACACACGTTAAGATTAAATTTGGCAAAACTCAATATACAGGATTCGGCTGTAACAGGTTCCTGCTTACCAATTCGATATGCACATCAGAATTAACGAAGTGCAGCTTGCAACAGACAGCAAAAGGTAAATATGCGTTCCAAACCGCTCCGCATCTTTCTTATACCGTTTCATCATGTCGGGTCACCATTTAAGTTTCTAAAAAAAAACAGAAGTCAGCGGTTTCGTTCCAAAAGTATTTAATGCATTTTACTGAATAGACAGTGTAAAATATCAATGAAAAATATGGACGAGAGCTCTGCCCGAAATCCCCTAGTTCGTCCATTTAAGTCCTTCAGGAGGGCATGACTTGCTTCTTCTGTGTGTGCGCCCCCTCCAGACAACAGTCTTTTTCCCTCATATGTACATTGACCAAAACACCTCTATCTTCTAACGCATCTGGTCCTGCTTTCTGCCCCACTCAGATGTATGAATTTATGACAGGTTCTTGTTGACTGTCCCATTATTCAAAACTCTCAGCCTGCAACTGGACAATCATACTCTTTCCCATGCTCATTCATCAAATAGTCATTTTCTCTGTTCCTTGAACTAATCAACCAATACTTTTACTAAATTACTTAAAAGTATTATAAAAACCTTACATAATTCAGTTGCACCTTGATTTTATTTCACGTGCTTTTTAGCCTCACAGCATCAGCACGCCACCGTTCACCCAGTCAAAGAATCTGACTGATTCATTGACTGTGCTCATCACGTGCGAAAAGACTTACCGTGGCATGTATGCCTTTTGGAGTAGTTAGAGGTATTTT
>JAFMOC010001368.1:0-21747 GCA_019802505.1 Corydoras sp. C115
GTGTATGTGTATGTCTGTGTTGTGTCTGTCTGTGTCTCTGTCTGTGTCTGTGTGTGTGTCTGTCCGTGTCTCTGTGTGTCTCTGTGTCTGTGTGTGTGTCTCTGTCTCTGTGTGTGTCTCTGTGTGTGTGTGTGTGTCTGTGTGTGTGTGTCTGTGTGTGTGTGTGTGTGTGTCTGTGTGTGTGTGTGTCTGTGTGTGTGTGTGTCTGTGTCTGTGTGTGTCTGTGTCTGTGTGTGTCTGTGTGTGTGTGTGTCTGTGTGTGTGTGTGTCTGTGTGTGTGTCTGTGTGTGTGTGTGTCTGTGTGTGTGTGTGTCTGTGTGTGTGTGTCTGTCTGTGTGTGTGTGTGTCTGTGTGTGTGTGTGTGTGTGTGTCTGTGTGTGTCTGTGTGTGTGTGTGTCTGTGTGTGTGTGTGTCTGTGTGTGTGTGTGTGTCTGTGTGTGTGTGTGTCTCTGTGTGTGTGTGTGTCTGTGTGTGTGTGTGTCTCTGTGTGTGTGTGTCTCTGTGTGTGTGTGTCTCTGTGTGTGTGTGTGTGTCTGTGTGTGTGTGTGTCTGTGTGTGTGTGTGTCTGTGTGTCTGTGTGTGTGTCTGTGTGTGTGTCTGTGTGTGTGTCTGTGTGTGTGTCTGTGTGTGTGTCTGTGTGTGTGTGTGTCTGTGTGTGTGTCTGTGTGTGTGTCTGTGTGTGTGTGTGTCTGTGTGTGTGTCTGTGTGTGTGTCTGTGTGTGTGTGTCTGTGTGTGTGTGTCTGTGTGTGTGTGTCTGTGTGTGTGTGTGTCTGTGTGTGTGTGTCTGTGTGTGTGTGTCTGTGTGTGTGTGTCTGTGTGTGTGTGTCTGTGTGTGTGTGTCTGTGTGTGTGTGTGTCTGTGTGTCTCTGTGTGTGTGTGTCTGTGTGTGTCTGTGTGTGTCTCTGTGTGTGTCTCTGTGTGTCTGTCTGTCTGTGTGTCTGTCTGTGTGTCTGTCTGTCTGTGTGTCTGTCTGTCTGTGTGTCTGTCTGTCTCGGTGTCTGTCTGTCTCGGTGTCTGTCTGTCTCGGTGTCTGTCTGTCTCGGTGTCTGTCTGTCTGTGTGTCTGTCTGTCTCGGTGTCTGTCTGTCTCGGTGTCTGTCTGTCTCGGTGTCTGTCTCTGTCTCTGTCTCTGTCTCTGTGTCTGTCTCTGTGTGTGTCTCTGTGTGTGTCTCTGTGTGTGTCTCTGTGTGTGTCTCTGTGTGTGTCTCTGTGTGTGTCTCTGTGTGTGTCTCTGTGTGTGTCTCTGTGTGTGTGTCTGTCTGTCTGTCTGTCTGTCTGTCTGTCTGTCTGTGTGTGTGTGTGTCTGTATGTGTGTGCAGGCCAGGCCCAAAGGCTAAGAAGACCCCACCTAAACGGAGGGCCCGTTCCACCTCGGACAACGTTCTGCCGAAGAGCTACGTCATGAGCGTGTTTAAACACTTTGCTAAAACCAGAGTGACCAATGACGTGTTCCCGGTCATCAATGAGATGTACGCTCCTGTTTCATATGATTACCAACGGAATACACACTTCACGTTTCTATACTCATTCCTTCATTAATCTTAATCATCTGTTCTCCCCTTTCCTCCGGGTTCTCCGGTTTCCTCCCACAGTCCAAAAACATGGATCAAGGTCAATTTGCTACTCTAAATTGCCCTTATAAATTATGTGTCCAGTGATAATTTGGCACCCTGTCCAGTGCCTGAAACGTTCTCCTCTGAATAAACATGGGAACCCCCCCGCGACCCCGCGTCAACTGAATTCTTCAAATTGCCCCATATAGAGTGTGTCTGTGTGAGTGAGTGTGTGTCCAGCGATAGACTGCCACCATGTCCTGGGTGTATCTGCCCAAATGTTCTCCCCTAATAAAGCGGAAGATCATGAATGGATGTTCTCGCCGTGTCTGCATGGGTTTCCTGCTCTAAATTGCCCCATATAGTGAGTGAGAGAGAGTGCCCAGCAATAGATTGGCACCCTGTCCTGGGTGTATCTGCCCAGTTCCCTAAATGCTCTCCCCTGGATGGACATGGGGAACCCCCCCATGACCCTGGTTCGGTTCCTAGTAATAGATTATGTGGAAAATAATAGGGGCGGCATGGTGGCTTAGTGGTTGGCATGTTCTCCTCTCAGCACTATGGGTTCCCGTTTCGAATCCCAATCTGGGTGGAGTTTCCATGTTCTCCCCGTGTCCGCGTGGGTTTCCTCCGGGTTTCCTCCCACAGTCCAAAAACATGGATCAAGGTCAATTGAGTTCTCCAAATTGCCCCATATATAGTGTGTGTGTGTGAGGGAGTGTGTGTCCAGCGATAGATTGGCGTCCTGTCCTGGGTGTATCTGCCCAGCGCCTCCCCTGGATGGGCATGGGGAACCTCCCCATGTCCCTGGTTCCTAGTATTGGATTAAGTGGAAGATAATTAATGGTAGGATTTAAAAATAATAATAATAAAATACTGGCGGCACGGTGGCTTAGTGGTTAGCATGTTCTCCTCTCAGCGCAAGGGATTCCCGGTTCGAATCCCCATCTGGGTGGAGTTTTCATGTTCTCCCCGTGTCTGCGTGGGTTTCCTCCGGGTTCTCCGGTTTTCTCCCACAGTCCAAAAACATGGATCAAGGTGAATTGAATTCTCAAAAAAAATTGCCCCAAATAGAGAGTGTCTGTGTGAGTAAGTGTGTGCCCAGCGATGGATTGGCGCCCTGTCCTGGGTGTATCTGCCCAGCGCCCAAGACGTTCTCCCCTGGATGGGTATGGGGAACCCCACCGCGACCCTAATAGAGGATAAAGCGGGAGATAATGAATGAATGAATAAATGAATAATAAAATACTGGCGGCACGGTGGCTTAGTGGTTAGCACGTTCTCCTCTCAGCGCTAGGGATTCCCGGTTCGAATCCCCATCTGGGTGGAGTTTCCATGTTCTCCCCGTGTCCGCGTGGGTTTCCTCCGGGTTCTCTGGTTTCCTCCCACAGTCCAAAAACATGGATCAAGTCAATTGAGTTCTCAAAATTGCCCCATATAGAGTGTGTCTGTGTGACTGAGTGTGTGCCCAGCGATGGATTGGCGCCCTGTCCTGGGTCTATCTGCCCAGCGCCCAAGACGTTCTCCCCTGGATGGGCATGGGGAACCCCACCGCGACCCTAATAGAGGCTAAAGCGGGAGATAATGAATGAAAAATGAATAAAATACTGCTTTTGTGTTTTAGACTGCAGAAGTACTTCGATCGTCTTGCTGATGACCTGCAGGCGTACGCCGCTCACGCCCGACGAAAAACCATTAAGGTGGAGGATGTTGAACTCCTCATGAGAAGGTAGATTATAATCTGCGCTCTGTTCCTAATCTCCATGTTTGGAAGCTGCTCCGTAACAGGGTACCTCTCGGTTTCCAGGCAGGGCTTCGTGACGGACAGCACGCCGGTCACCGTGCTGATCGAGAGGTTCCTCCCGCTGGAGTACAGAAAGCTCCTGATTCCCATCGCAACCAGCGGAAACAAAGTCATTCCCGAATACAGGAGATGATCGTGGAACCGAAACCGCTCTTAATCCCGCTGTTTAAATTAAAACGGGGCTGCAACTCCAAATTTTATTCACTACAGACGAATCTGTGTATTATATTTCAGATAATCAGCTGAATGTATGGATCCTAAATGATCATTTCAGGATTTAAACAATTCTTGCTCACAAATGGAATATCAGATGATATTCGATTTGATGCTGATGATTTGATATCATCTGATATAATTTGCTGACGATAATTTTGGCGGATTAATTCGTAATTGCAGCTCCACCCAAGTTTCTTAAGGCGTAAGACCATACATAATACGTTGTGTTTGACGTCTGGTTGGTAGACACTGAAGCCGCATGTCCTTCTGTGGTCCTCGTTATGTCCAAATTTGTCAATTTGTCTCTACGGTAGACAAATGTGTTTAGAACCTGATGTGGGTGCTATTGCACATAGAGGGTTATACCAACGAGACCGTATTTACATTTAAAAAGCAGGATTTAAGCAATTCTCGCTCACAAATCGAATATCAGATGATATTCGATTTGATGCTGATGATTTGATATCATCTGATATAATTTGCTGACGATCATTTTGGCGGATTAATTAGTAATTGCAGCTCCACCCAAGTTTCTTAAGGCGTATGATCATAATACGTTGTGTTTGACGTCTGGTTGGTAGACACTGAAGCCGCATGTCCTTCTGTGGTCCTCGTTATGTCCAAATTTGTCTCTACGGTAGACAAATGTGCTTAGAACCTGATGTGGGTGCTATTGCACATAGGGCTGAGGTTACTAAGTAACACCAAAGTAAAGTGTATCACTTTGTAGCTTGGCCTCCTTCGTCAACGATAAATGCAAAAGTATGGAAATAAGTACGACGTGAAATACAAAAAACATTTATGATGTTATTAAAACCCCATTTACCCCCGAGGGTCAAATATGGACATCTGTATCACGGCGCAGGCTATAAAATGACAAATCGAGGATCTCGGTGGCTGTTACAGTGGATGCTTTGTTTTATTTCTGACTGTGTACATCGAAAAATATAAATAAACATATAAATACACTGTAAATGGTGTATTTGCTGCTTTTTATATTTAATATTAATATATTTTTTTATTCAGCAAGGTTGGCATGGTGGCTTAGTGGTTGGCATGTTCTCCTCTCAGCTCTAGGGATTCCCGGTTCCAATCCCAATCATCGGGTGGACACACTTACTCTCACACCCGAGTCCGCGGGCAATTCCTCCGGGTTCAATTGACCGGTTTCATGTTTCCCACAGTGGGAAAAACATGAATCAAGTCACAGATTGAGTTCTCCAACATGGAAACTGCACCCATAGAGTGTGTTTGTCTGTGTGAGTGAGTGTGTGCCCAGCGATAGATAGATACCCTGCCCAGTGTCCGAGACGTTCTGGTGGAGTGTGGGGAACACCCCCCCCCCACACACTTTTTTGACCCTAGTAGGGGATATAGCCACAGATAATGGATGGATTTATTCAGCACTGTGGTCTAGAATGGGTGGCACGTTGGCTTAGTGGTTGGCATGTTCTCCTCTCAGCGCTAGGGATTCCCGGTTCGAATCCCAATCTGGGTGGAGTTTCCATGTTCTCCCCGTGTCCACGTGGGTTTCCTCCGGGTTCTCCGGTTTCCTCCCACAGTCCAAAAACATGGATCAAGTCAATTGAGTTCTCAAAAATTGCCCCATATAGAGTGTGTCTGTGTGAGTGAGTGTGTGCCCAGCGATGGATTGGCACCCTGTCCTGGGTGTATCTGCCCAGTGCCCGAAACATTCTCCCCTGGGGGCATGGGGGAACCCCCCCCCCGACCCTAATAGAGGATAAAGTGGGAGATTAATGAATGAATGAATGAGTGAGTTCTAGAATGGGTGGGGCACAGTGGCTTAGTGGTTGGCATGTTCTCCTCTCAGCGCTAGGGATTCCCGGTTCGAATCCCAATCTGGTTGGAGTTTCCATGTCCTCCCCGTGTCCACATGGGTTTCCTCCGGGTTCTCCGGTTTCCTCCCACAGTCCAAAAACATGGATCAAGTCAATTGAGTTCTCCAAATTGCCCCGTATAGAGTGTGTCTGTGTGAGTGAGTGTGTGCCCAGCGATAGATTGGCGTCCTGTCCTGGGTGTATCTGCCCAGTGCTGCCCAGTTCTCCCCTGGGGGCATGGGGAACCCCCCCCCGACCCTAGTAGATGATAAAGCAGCAGAGATGATGGATTTATTTAGCACCGTTGCCAATTATTGAGTCAGTACCACTTTCCACCTATAGATGGCAGAATAACACGCGCTAACCAACACCTCGATCAAACGCCCGCTTTTTAACGCTACTTAAACGTTGGATTCGTGTTTTTTTGACGTTAGAAATACTAAGTTAATAGTTTACAATAACAATTCTGTAAAATAAAGAGGTTAAAAGAGAACACTTCAGAGTGGGCGTGATTAAAAGCACGCCGGGTTTGGTCATGCGCATGCGCGGACGTGCTCAGTGTTTGTGGCGAGGTCGGTCGGTCGGTCGGTCGTTGGTGTTTGTGATGACGAACAAACGACCAAAATACCAACATATAACAACTGCAGCGTCGTGACCGAGGAGAATGGCGGCTTTAAATCGTGCGCAGACGGCCGCACAACGCCTGGTTTTACCCTGGGCAGTCGGGGGTAAAGGGTTTTAAAGGTTTTCGGATTTAAAGACGGCGAACCTGCTCTGGAATACAGGAGACTAAAATCCAGACACGCGATTAAACCCTCATCCTGAAACAACGACCTGTTTTACGGTGAGAAAATGCTTTAAACGTCGTTTAGTCTTCAGACCTTTTACATTTTATCTCCCTGAACTGTTTAAAGATGATATTTGAACAGGTCCCGTGCTTCGGGAAGCTTAAAAGTCAATATAAGACTCATATAAAGTAATATTGTTTGTTTATAATGGTTGTAACGTTCAATTTAGGGTCTATGGGTTTGTATAATAAAACTATGAATTTAAATAACTAAGACGTACAAGGTCCTAGCTGTGGGTATTTTGCATGTTCTCCTATTATCAGGAGGGCTAGTGGTTCAGGAAGCTTACAAGTCAATCTACCAAATTATAAAAAGTAATATTGTTTGTAACGTTCAATGTAGTGTGTACAGGCCATTATAATAATAATAATAATAAAGAAATTAATACATATATATATATATATATGTATATGAAATAAATATATATACAATAGCTGTGGGAATATGTTCTCCTATTATCAGGAGGGCTAGTGGTTCAGGAAGCTTAAAAGTCAATCTACCAAATAATATAGTAATTTTGTTTGTAACGTTCAATGAAGTGTGTACAGGCCTATATAATAATAATAATAATAATAAAATATATATATATATATATATATATATATATATATATATATATATGTGTGTGTGTGTATATATATATGAAATAACTATACATACAATGTCTATTTGTGGGAATTTTGCATGTTCTCCTATTATCAGGAGGGCTAGTGATTCAATCTATCAACTTACAAAAAGTAATATTGTTTGTTTATGGTTGTAATGTAGTGTGTACAGGCATATATATATATATATATATATATATATATATATATATATATATATATATATATATATGAAATAAATAGTACATACAAGGTCCTAGCTGTGGGAACTTTGCATGTTCTCCTATTATCAGGAGGTCCTGTGGTTCAGGAAGCTTAAGTCAATCTACCAAATTATATAAAGTAATATTGTTTGTAACGTTCAATGTAGTGTGTACAGGCCTATATAATAAATAATAATAATAAATATATATATATATATATATATATATATATATATATATATGAAATAAATAGTACCTACAATGTCCTATCTGTGGGAATTTTGCATGTTCTCCTATTATCAGGAGGGTTCAATCTATCAACTTACAAAAAGTAATATGGTTTGTTTATGGTTGTAATGTTAGTGTGTATCAGGCATATATATATATATATATATATATATATATATATATATATATATATATATCTATATATATATTTGAAATAAAAGTACTAGCTATGGGAAGTTTGTTCAGGAGGTCCTGTGGTTCAGGAAGCTTAAGTCAATTGTATAAAGTAATATTGTTTGTAACGTTCAATGTAGTGTGTACAGGCTATATAATAATAATAATAATAAAATATATATATATATATATATATATATATATATATATATATATATATATATGAAAATAAATAGTACCTAAATAGTACTATTACAGGAGGTCCTAGCTGTGGGAAGTTACAGGCATGTATCTCCTATAAATATCAGGAGGTCCTGTGGTTCAGGAAGCTTAAGTCAATCTACCAAATTATATAAAGTAATATTGTTTGTAACGTTCAATGTAGTGTGTACAGGCCTATATAATAATAATAATAATAAATATATATATATATGAAATAACTAGTACATACAATATCCTATCTGTGGGAATTTTGCATGTTCTCCTATTATCAGGAGGGCTGGTGGTTCAATCTACCAACTTACAAAAAGTAATATTGTTATCACGTTCGTCTCTCTGCGCTAAAGATTCCTGGTTCGAATCCCCATCTGGGTGGAGTTTCCATGTTCTCCCCATGGTTTCCTCCAGGTTCTCCGGTTTCCTCCCGCAGTCCTAAAACATGGATCAAGTCAATTGAGTTCTCAAAATTGCCCCATACAGAGTGTGTGTGTGAGTGTGTGCCCAGCGATAGATTGGCGCCCTGTCCCGGGTCTATCTGCCCAGCGCCCGAGACGTTCTCCCCTGGATGGGCATGGGGAACCCCCCTGCGACCCTAGAGGATAAAGCGAAAGATAATGGATGGATGGCTGTATCCCCAGCGCTGAGAGGCGGACGTGCTATGCGTGTGCTCTGGGGGTCCTGATAATTAAACGCTGAATAAAGTTTACTTAACTTTTAATAAACTGATTAAATAGAAAATAAAAGTAGAAATAATATCTGCCTTTGCCGTGCTTATATCTATTCATCATTATCTCCCGCTTTATCCTCTATTAGGATTGCGGGTGGGGTTCCCCATGCCCATCCAGGGGAGAACGTTTCGGGCGCCGGGCAGATAGACCCAGGACAGGGCGCCAATCCATCGCTGGGCACACAGACACACTCTATATGGGGCAATTTGGAGAATTCAATTGACTTGTTCCATGTTTTTGGACTGTGGGAGGAAACCGAAGAACCCGGAGGAAACCCACGCGGACACGGGGAGAACATGGAAACTCCACCCAGATGGGGATTCGAACCGGGAATCCCTAGTTTTATATATATATTTTTTTACTTCTTACCTCTGTTCTGTAGCACAGATTGGGAAATCTCTCTGAGACGGAGATGTAAATGTTAATGACACTAAAGTCAGCTGGGCTTACTTGAACCCGGCTTAACTGAGGAGTCTGAATACTCGTTTCTCTGGTTTGTGCAGGGTTGCCCCCTCACTTTTGTTCAGCCATCTGACAGGAGCTGCGTAATGGACGAGTGATTCCAGGGTTCGGCCGAGTGACGTGCGGACGTGACAAGAATGCTCCCAGGCGTGGGGGTTTTCGGCACGGGGCAGACGGTCCGCGCCCTGGTGCCCTTACTACAAAAGGAAGGCTTTCCGGTGCAGGCCGTGTGGGGCCGGACGAAGGAGGAAGCCGAGAGTTTGGCTAATGAGCTGGACATCCCCTTCTCCACCAGCCAGTCGGATGAAGTCCTGCTCCACCCAGAGGTCCACCTCGTGTGCATATTGACACCTCCGCCACACACCCGGCAGATTGCAGTGAAGGCGTTGGGTGAGGCTTTGCCGCATGCTCGGCTGTTTGTGTCTTCAGTCTTGATCATCTCAGTCAGGCTCGTGTGTAGCGACTGGCTTAGGTTGGGTTCTATTCCTGGACCGCGCCCCGGCGCTGGACTGCAGCCTGGGGGGATTATTCCCACAATGTCAACAAAACACTTCCTCAGTGTTACAGATCAGGCTTCTTGCACATGGTCCTGTATAGAAACAATGGGGAATACAGCTGTTCTGTTCACTGGAACACAGAACCGAGCTTCAGAGTCATCCAAAAAAAAAAAACATATAAAAAAAATATTGGTTGATGCTTTAGATTTTAGTTTCAAATTATTATTCAAATAATTCAGGTCTGTGAGGGTTCCAAAACTCAAAAGAGTAAAGGAAAACAGATATATTTAATCATTGTATATCTATCCATTATCTTCTGCTTTATCCTATGCCCATCCAGGGGAGAATGTTTCGGCGCTGGGCATAGGAAGGACGCCAATCCATCGCTGGGCACACAACACACTCACACACAGACACACTATATGGGGATTGACTTGATCCATGTTTTTTGGGACCAAACCGGGGAACCCGGAGGAAACCCACACGGACACGGGGAGAACATGGAAACTCCACCCAGATGGGGATTCGAACCGGTAATCCCTAGTGCTGAGAGGCGAACGTGCTTTATAATTATTATTCAAATAATTCAGGTCGGCGGCGCGGTGGCTTAGTGGTTGGCATGTTCTCCTCGGATTCCCGGTTCGAATCCCCATCTGGGTGGAGTTGCCATGTTCTCCCCGTGTCCGCGTGGGTTTCCTCCGGGTTCTCCGGTTTCCTCCCACAGTCCAAAAACATGGATCAAGTCAATTGAGTTCTCCAAATTGCCCCATATAGAGTGTGTCTGTGTGAGTGAGTGTGTGCCCAGCGATAGATTGGCGCCCTGTCCTGGGTCTATCTGCCCAGCGCCCGAAATGTTCTCCCCTGGATGGGCATGGGGAACCCCCCCGCGACCCTAATATAGGATAAAGCGGAAGATAATGAATGAATGAATAAATAATTCAGGTCCGTGAGGGTTCCAAAATTCTAAAGGGTAAAGGAAACAGAGTCGGTATGTAGAGAAACATATATTTAATAATTGTATATATAATAATATAATTGTTATATTCTTTTTTCATAAGCATTAACTGACGCTGCAGTATTTCTTCATTATTGGCTTAAACAAAACCCTAAAGTGCAACTTGCACACACATTCTTTATTGCATCGTTCTTATCTGTAGGGATCGGGAAGAACGTCATCAGCGAACAAGCCGCCACGTTAACAGACGCTTGTAAGATGGTGACCGCTGCACGATATTACCCCCAGCTGATGAGCATCATGAGCAATCCGCTTCGCTTCCTGCCGGCCTTCGTCCTGATGAAGCGGTTGCTGGGAGAGGGTTACTGTGGGACGTTGCAGGTACGTGCAGATTTTACCTTATATATATATTTTTTTCTACAGTACATACACACAGGAATCAGTCCTCCACATTGGGCAGATACACCCAGGACAGCGTGTCAGTCCATTGCTGGGCACTTACTCACACACATAGACTGTATAGGGGCAATTAAGATCAGCCAATTTACTTTAAACCAGTGCTTCTCAAATAGTGGGGCAAGAAATCACAGAGCAAGTGATATTAAGTGTACTGAACAAACCCTCAAGAGACAACATGGAGAAATATTTAACAGAGAAAGGTGGAGAGAGACGAAGATAATGAGAGCAATAAAAGTCAACCGAAAACTAAATGTGGAAGTGTATGTAGCGCCTGGCTTCACTGTAACTGTAACTTCACTGTAACTGTAACTTCACTGTAACTGTAACTTCACTGTAACTAAAAGTGGGAGACGAAGAAAGACCGGTGTGTCTGCTGTGTCTTTAAATGTTGGCAGTGGACAGCGTGAAGCCAAATAGATGAAGGCGTCACTTAAAGACATTCCACCCCGATCACGCTGATAACCGCTTGAGTTTTTAAATCGTAAACGTGACGAGTATAACCAGCAATCATCCCGCTTTATGAAAACTACTTCAGAAAAGCTGTGCTGCAAAACGGGCGCGTTGGAGACATCAGTTCTGTCTTCCTCAAAAAAAAAAAAAAAAAAAAAAAAAAAAAAAACCAGCACAAATCGCTGTATTCATTTTTGTTTTGTAGGTTAAAGTGTTAATATATTCTGCTCCTGAATTAATATTGCTGATGAATTAGAATTTATTATTAATTATTGATTTTATTTCATTTCATTTTTCAGTATGAAATGCCAGTCGGTTCAAAAATGTTTCTGGTTTAAATAAGGATTTTATTCGTTTCTGTTACAAACTAAAAAACAAAGCAAATCAAATGATTCTGTTCTAAGTTGATCTATATTTCTATATTTTGTATTCTTTATTGTTAATAAGGAGACATTGTTATAAAAGAGGTGTACTTATAACAAATTCATAGACAAATCATACTACAGGGGCGTGTAAAAATACTTTATCCCTTTTTGTCATGTAGGGATAAAGGTGAGTGTGTGGGGGCACAAAATGTTTTCTTCTTCCTAGGGGGGGCTTAACAGAAAATAATTGAGAATCACGGCTTTAAACCCATGTTTTTTGTACTGTGGGAGGAAACCCACACAGACACAGGGGGAACATGGAAACTGCACCCATATCAGGATTTGAACCTGGATCCCCAGCACTGAGAGGCGAACATGCTAACCACTAAGCCATCGTACCACCTTGTAAATTGGATATAAATGTGTTGTTAGGGGATGGAATAGGCCTCAGTACCAATTTAATGCTACCTTCTGTGCCCTAAGGTGTGGTAGCTCAGTGGTTAGAGTGTTGGGTTATCAATCTGAAGGTTGTGGGTTTAAATCCTTACCATTCTTAATTGATTGTTGCTTTTATAGTGTTGTTATCTGCTTTTTAGAAGAACTTACCATTCTTAATTGATTTTTGCTTTTATGTGTTGTTTGCTTTCATCATGTAGCACTTTGAGATTTGTGATCAAATGTAAAGTGCACTACAAATAAAATGTATTATTATTATTATTATAAATCCCAGGTCCACTGAAGTTACCACAGTGGGTCCTTGAGCAAGACCTTTAACCCTTATTGCCCCAGAGGTGTTGTATCAACACTGTGTTCTGACCTGAGGCATCAAGGTTAACTGAGGACACCCATAAATATGTGCATTTGTACAACAGCCAATCCCCGTTTTAATATGGCCGGTCTGCTTTCCTCCCAGGTGTGTGAAGCCCGTGTCTACGGCGGCTCATTGCTCAGCCAGACGTACGGCTGGGCGTGGGAGGAGCTGATGGGTGGCGGCGGCCTGCACACGGTGGGTTCCTGCATCATCGACCTCATCGGCCACCTGACGGGGACGCGGGCCGTCCGAGCGCACGGGATGCTGAGGACTTTCGTCCGTCGCGGCGGCACGGGCACCGGGATTCGCTCGGTGACGGCCGACGACTACGCGTGCTTTCAGCTGCTCCTGGGCGGCGCCGTGGTCTGCAACGTCACCCTGAACTTCAATCTCCCCGGCGCCGAGCTGCACGAAGTGATGCTGGTAGGATCGGCCGGAAGGCTGGTGGCCAGGAGCACCGAGCTCTACGGGCATCGCAACGGCGCCAACGGCGAGGAGGAGCTCCTCGTGGGGCGCGGCGGCTCGGCGGCCGGTCCTTCGGTCACGGGGATGAAGGCGATGGTCGCCCAGCTGCGGCTGGCCTTCCAGACGCAGGAGGACAGGCGGTCGTGGGTGAGGCACCCGGTCGCCGTGGCGGCCACCTTCGAGGACGGGCTGTACGTCCAGACGGTCATGGATGCGGTCAAGCGGTCCAGTCGGAGCGGAGAGTGGGAAAGCGTGGAGGTCAGAACCCAGGCTGTGGATCCAAACCACAACCACAGAGTCCCAAATTAGAGTAAAGGACACGTCGGGTAGTTTGGTGAGAACGTCTGAAACACACTGAATTCCTCAGGTAATACCGACCCGGGTTCGAGACCCCGATCTGACCTTTTGTATTTAATAGATATTTCTTTTGCATCGACTCGGACTAAAAGCAACACTGAAGTTACATCACTGGAAACGAGGCTCGTTTTATTTGCTCTTATTAACCTCATTAGTGCGGCACGGTGGCTTAGTAGTTAGCACGTTCGCCTCTCAGCGCTAGGGATTCCCGGTTCGAATCCCCATCTGGGTGGAGTTTCCATGTTCTCCCCGTGTCTGCGTGGGTTTCCTCCGGGTTCTCCGGTTTCCTCCCACAGTCCAAAAACATGGATCAAGTCAATTGAATTCTCAAAATTGCCCCATATAGAGTGTGTCTGTGTGAGTGACTGTGTGTGCCCAGCGATGGATTGGCGCCCTGTCCTGGGCCTGTCTGCCCGGCGCCCAGGACGTTCTCCCCTGGATGGGCATGGGAAACCCCACCGCGACCCTAATAGAGGATAAAGCGGGAGATAATGGATGAATGAATGAATGAATATTTATATAGTAAATTAGAAAGTATAATAATGGTTAAAACTGGCGGCACGGTGGCTTAGTGGTTAGCATGTTCGCCTCTCAGCGCTAGGGATTCCAGTTTCAAATCCCCATCTGGGTGGAGTTTCCATGTTCTCCCCGTGTCTGCGTGGGTTTCCTCCGGGTTCTCCGGTTTCCTCCCACAGTCCAAAAACATGGATCAAGTCAATTGAATTCTCAAAATTGCCCCATATAGAGTGTGTCTGTGTGAGTGAGTGTGTGTGCTCAGCGATGGCTTGGCACCCTGTCCTGGGTCTGTCTGCCCGGCGCCTGAGACGTTCTCCCCTGGATGGGCATGGGGAACCCCACCGCGACCCTAATAGAGGATAAAGCGGGAGATAATGAATGAATGAATATTATATATAGTAAATTAGAAAATATAATAATGGTTAAAACTGGCTGCACGGTGGCTTAGTGGTTGGCATGTTCGCCTCTCAGCGCTAGGGATTCCAGTTTCAAATCCCCATCTGGGTGGAGTTTCCATGTTCTCCCCGTGTCTGCGTGGGTTTCCTCCGGGTTCTCCGGTTTCCTCCCACAGTCCAAAAACATGGATCAAGTCAATTGAATTCTCAAAATTGCCCCATATAGAGTGTGTCTGTGTGAGTGAGTGTGTGTGCTCAGCGATGGCTTGGCACCCTGTCCTGGGTCTGTCTGCCCGGCGCCTGAGACGTTCTCCCCTGGATGGGCATGGGGAACCCCCCCGCGACCCTAATAGAGGATAAAGCGGGAGAGATGATGAATGAATGAATGAACCTCATTATTTTAGCTGTGAATTTTTTTCTTTCTTTCTTGGTATTATCGCCGTGAACTTGGGGAGGGGGGTCATGGTGGACTAGCTGGATTCAATTCCCAAGGGTCTCGGTTCCTTTTCCAGGGTCTCGGTTCCTGACCACATGCCGATGGTAAATTGGAGATGCTAAATCGTCAGGGATTTTGATATCACTGCACATTATCGCCCAAGCCTTGATAAAAACATGGGTTGGGTCAGGAGGGGCATCCGCTGTAATACTGCGCCAGGTCTAAAACTCGAATCCCCTTAAAGATCTCTTGACATATCGGCGCGGTTGTCCGTACCTCCTCCCATAAACATGAAGCTACTGACCTTAACGGTGATATCAGGGCATATCAGCTGCACACTACACTTCCTCTGTCCCCTTCCCAACAACAATAGGCCGCCGAAGTCGTGTCATCATTTTGCATTCGACACCATCTGACCTATGTCCATATATGGCACTCGTGTCCATATAAGGCTGCCGTGAAATTAGGTTTTCACAAAATCGCCATCACATTCTGTAACGAATAAATATGATCAGAATCTGATGTTTACTTTATTTTATCTCGCATATCACTGGATCCTCTGAATTACGTGCTTTATAAGCTATAAGGCTATAATTTGCTACAGTTTTAGTCCAAAAGTTTGCACACGCCTCCTTTTTGCGCCACTATTTATCAGTTCCACTTACTGTAAAGATGGACTTTGTAGTTCTACTTACAGACTGTAGTCCATCTGTTTCTAAATGTACCACTTGTTGTGATTTTTGGAATCCCTGTTTATTTTTGGCGTTAAAAATCAGGCTTGCTGATGGAGTGCCAAATATGGATGCTACTACAACATGTCTGATCAACATGTCTCATCACTGTGGGCGGCACGGTGGCTTAGTGGTTAGCATGTTCTCCTCTCAGCGCTAGGGATTCCCGGTTCGGATCCCCATCTGGGTGGAGTTTCCATGTTCTCCCCGTGTTCGTGTGGGTTTCCTCCGGGTACTCGGGGTTTCCTCCCACAGTCCAAAAACATGGATCAAGTCAATTGAATTCTCCAAATTGCCCCATATAGAGTGTGTCTGTGTGAGTGAGGGTCTGCTCAGTAATAGAATCTGCCCCAGTGCCTGAAATGTTCTCCCCTGGATGGGCATGGGGAACCCCACCACGACCCTAATAGAGGATAAAGCGGGAGATAATGAATGAACTCATCACTGCCACCACCACAGCGTCACTGCAGTGACTATAGTACCACCTTAATGTGGAATCTTTGGGGCATTAATTCATTCATTCATTAGGGTCGTCGCGGCGGGGGGGGGGGTTCCCCATGCCCATCCAGGGGAGAACGTTTCGGGCGCTGGGCAGATACACCCAGGACAGGACACCAATCCATCGCTGGGCACACACTCACTCACACAGACACTCTATATGGGGCAATTTGGAGAACTCAATTGACTTGATCCATGTTTTTTTGGCCTGTGGGAGGACATCGGAGAACCCGGAGGAAACCCACCCACTCCACCCAGATGGGGATTCGAACCGGGAATCCCTAGCGCTGAGAGGCGAACGTGCTAACCACTAAGCCACCTGTATACAGTTCAATTTACTTAATTAATTGCTTAACTTGGGCAGCACGGTGGCTTAGTGGTTGGCATGTTCTCCTCTCAGCGCTAGGGATTCCCGGTTCGAATCCCCATCTGGGTGGAGTTTCCATGTTCTCCCCGTGTCTGCGTGGGTTTCCTCCGGGTTCTCCGGTTTCCTCCCACGGTCCAAAAACATGGATCAAGTCAAGTGAATTCTCAAAATTGCCCCATATAGTGTGTGTCTGTGTGAGTGAGTGTGTGCCCAGCGATGGATTGGCGCCCTGTCCTGGGTGTATCTGCCCAGCGCCTGAGACGTTCTCCCCTGGATGGACATGGGGAACCCCACCGCGACCCTAATAGAGGATAAAGCGGAAGATAATGAATGAATGAATTTACCTGTCCAAAAATGAGGTTGCACCCTACAGCTTTAAGGTAGGAAACCTAACTACTATCTTGCCATTATAACTGTAATGTATTAATAATGCTATAAGTTAAAGTTTACAGCGGGTGGTTTGCAACTTTTGGATTTTATCAAGCTGCACATGGTTTATTGAACTACATTTACATTTTAGGTCTGCAGCACTGTTCTGTGCGAGTGTGTATGAGCAAGTTCTGCTCATACCGTTGAGCTTTATAGCGGAATCGTTACACTTTCCTAATTTAATAAAACTCGGTTAAGCGGTTTGTGGTCCCTTTGTGCGAAGCTTCGAGCGCGAAGACGAGGAATGTGGAGCTTTCTGAGACGCGTGCCGAGTCATGTTACTCGTTCTAGGACACACCACGTTCTCAATCTGTCGCGTTACGTCCCTATTTAATGGTCTTCTTTTATTAATGCCTTCAAACTATAATTCTTTCCAGTTGTTGATAAATAATTTCAACTGATGACATCACACAAAAAGATTTTTCTCCATCAATATTTTTTCCTACATCTAAATTATATATTTTATCTTGTATCCATATTTTTTTTAATATTTCTGCTTTGGCATTTGTTGTTTAACTTCATTTGTGCAATATGGAAAAGCGCTGGTTGCCCTGAATCAATACCCCATGTGTAATTACGTTTGGCCACGCCCCCTTGTTGCTCCACATAGAGATGGACATTGTAGTTTCAAAATTTCAGACTGTAGTCCATCGGTTCTTGTTCTCTATTGGTCAGGAACATCACAGGACAGGTAGAATTTGGGTGGTGGATTTATTGGCACTGCAGTGGCACTGATGGGTTTTATTTAGGAGCCTCAGTGATACTGCTGGGATAGGAATAAAGCACCGACCAAATAATCCCTGCTCTGTGGTTCTACTATTGGGGTTCTGTCCATTAGAACAGAGTACACAGTATGTACTGTAGAACCCAAACAGATAAAACTTTACAGAATGCAATTTTAGAACTAGAAAGGCAAACTTAATGGTAACTATATGGATAAGTGGAGCAAAAAGTGGGTTTGTTCAAACTTTTGACTGGTACTGTGTATGTGATGATATACACAGAGTCTAGTTCTTTCTAGAAATTGTTTAATTTACTTAAACCTTAATAGAACAGACAACATGACAGCAAACACATTTGTAGTGCTTTTAATGACAGATTTTGAAATAAATGTCAGCAACACAAACACTCACATTTATAAGAAATAGGAAATAATATTTTAAAAAAGGTTCTCGTAGCACTGTTCAACCAGCAATTGTTTAATATATCATAAATAGATTCAGGGAGTCTGGAAATAATCCTGATGTATAAAGATCAATGGCGAAAATTAAACCGTCTGCTGTATGGTTTAAGGAAATCTGTAATGCTATTGTAATAAACTACACGACATGAATTACTTTGGAAAAATCGCTGTCAGTTTATCACTGTATTAAAGAGGCAAATGTAAAAACGACCTGTGTTTACACAAAGGGGGGAAAAAAATCTCAATTGGATTATACTTAATTGAATTCTCCAAAATAAAGTGCGAGTGAATGTGTGTCCAGCGATAGATTGGCGTCCTGTACTGGGTGTATCTGCCCAGTGCCCGAGATGTTCTCCCCTGGATGGGGACCCTAATAGAAGATAAAGTAAAAGATAATGGATGGATGAAAATAAAATAAAGGTGTTCTTTTTTTTAAAGAAGTTCATTGTTGAGGTCATGGGGCAGCAGGTGGCTTAGTGGTTGGCATGTTCTCCTCTCAGCGCTAGGGATTCCCGGTTCGAATCCCAATCTTGGTGGAGTTTCCAAGTTCTCCCCGTGTCCGCGTGGGTTTCCTCCAGGTTCTCCGGTTTCCTCCCACAGTCAAAAAACCTGGAACAGGGTCAACTGAAATCTCCAAATGACCCCGAATAGTGTGTGTGCCCAGCGATAGATTGGCATCCTGTACTGGCCAGCTGCCAGATTCCCGGTTCGAATCCCAATCTGGATGGAATTTCCATGCTCTCCTCCCAGTGTCCGCGTGGGTTTCCGCCGGGTTCTCTGGTTTCCTCCCACAGAAAGTGAAATCTGCAAATTACCCCATATAGAGTGTGTGTGTGTGTGTGAGTGAGTGTGTGCCCAGTGATGGATTGGCGTCCTGTACTGGGTGTATCTGCCCAGCGCCCGAAATGTTCTCCCCTGGATGGGCATGGGCATGGGGGATGGGCATGGGCCCTCGAAATGTTCTCCCCCTCCGCAACCCTAATAGAGGATAAACTAAAATATAATGGATGGATGAAAATAAAATAATGGTGTTTTTTTTTTTTTTAATAAGTTGATTGTTGATATCATGGGGCAGCAGGTGGCTTAGTGGTTAGCACGTTCTCCTCTCAGCGCTAGGGATTCCCGGTTCGAATCCCCATCTGGGTGGAGTTTCCATGTTCTCCCAGTGTCCGCGTGGGTTTCCGCCAGGTTCTCCGGTTTCCTCCCACGGTCCAAAAACATGGATCAAGATCAACTGAAATCTCCAAATGACCCCGAATAGTGTGTGTGTGTGTGTGTGTGTGTGTGTGTGTGTGTGTGTGAGTGTGTGCCCAGTGATGGATTGGCGTCCTGTACTGGGTGTATCTGCCCAGCGCCCGAAATGTTCTCCCCTGGATGGGCATGGGGAACCCCCCCCCTCCCTCCGCAACCCTAATAGAGGATAAAGTAAAAGATAATGGATGGATGAAAATAAAATAAAGGTGTTTTCTTTTTGTTAAAGAAGTTCATTGTTCTCCCCATGTTTCCATGTTCTCCCCATGGCCACGTGGGTTTCCGCCAGGTTCTCCGGTTTCCTCCCACAGTCCAAAAACATGTATTCAAGGTCGATTGAAATCTCCAAATGACCCCGAATAGAGTGTATGCCCAGCGATAGACTGGCGCCCTGTACTGGGTGTATCTGCCCACCACCACCACCCCCACCACCCCCTCCCGCCCCAAAAACTTAATAATATTTATAATAAGAAAAATAAAAGGGATTAGTGGTTGGCATGTTCTCCCGGTTCGAATCCCAATCTGGGTGGCGTTTCCATGTTCTCCCAGTGTCCGCGTGGGTTTCCGCCGGGTTCTCCGGTTTCCTCCCACGGTCCAAAAACATGGATCAAGATCGACTGAAATCTCCAAATGACCCCGAATAGAGTGTATGCCCAGCGATAGACTGGCGCCCTGTACTGGGTGTATCTGCCCACCACCACCACCCCCACCACCCCCTCCCGCCCCAAAAACTTAATAATATTTATAATAAGAAAAATAAAAGAGATTAGTGGTTGGCATGTTCTCCCGGTTCGAATCCCAATCTGGGTGGCATTTCCATGTTCTCCCAGTGTCCGCGTGGGTTTCCGCCCGGTTCTCCGGTTTTCCTCCCACGGTCCAAAAACATGGATCAAGATCGACTGAAATCTCCAAATGACCCCGAATAGAGTGTGTGCCCAGCGATAGACTGGCGCCCTGTACTGGGTGTATCTGCCCAGCACCACACCACCCCCCCCCCTCCCGCCCCAAAAACTTAATAATATTTATAATAAGAAAAATTAAAGAAAAGGGATTAGTGGTTGGCATGTTCTCCCGGTTCGAATCCCAATCTGGGTGGCGTTTTCCGCTGCGTTTTCCGCCGGGGTTCCCACGGTCCAAAAACCAGTGTCCGCGTGGGTTTCCGCCAGGGTTCCCCTCGGGTTGCCCAGCACACACCACCCCCCCCCCCTCCCAATGGTCCAAAAACATGGATTTATAATAAGATCGACTGAAATCTCCGGTTCGAAATACCAATGACCCCGAAAGAGTGGTCCGCCCAGCGATAGACTGGCTCCCTGTACTGGATCAAGGTATCTGACTGAAATCTCCCACCAATAGAGTGTGTCTGCTCCCACCGATAGACTGGCGGCCCGGTTCCTGGGTATATATAGCCCAGCCCACCCCGCCCCCCCCTCCCGCCCCAAAAACTTAATAATATTTATAATAAGAAAAATTAAAGAAAAGGGATTCGTGGTTGGCATGTTCTCCCGGTTCGAATACCAATCTGGGTGGCGTTTCCATGTTCTCCCAGTGTCCACCGTGGGTTTCCGCCGGGTTCTCCGGTTTCCTCCCACAGTCCAAAAACATGTATTCAAGGTCGATTGAATTCTCCAAATTGCCCCGAATAGAGTGTGTGCCCAGCGATAGACTGGCGCCCTGTCCTGGGTATATCTGCCCAGCACCACCCCCCCCCCCCACCCGCCCCAAAAACTTTATAATATTTATAATAAGAAAAATTAAAAGAAAAAGGGATTCGTGGTTGGCATGTTCTCCCGGTTCGAATACCAATCTGGGTGGCGTTTCCATGTTCTCCCAGTGTCCACCGTGGGTTTCCGCCGGGTTCTCCGTTTCACTTCCTTCCTCCCACAGTCCAAAAAACATGTATTCAAGGTCGATTATGACCAGAATTAGACTTCGCCAGGTACCTGGGTAAATTGCCCCGAAAAAATAAAAGAGAGTAGGTTGGAATTGTCTCCCGGTTCGAATCCCAGCGATAGACTGGGCGCCCTCCGGTTCCTCCCACCGGTCCAAAAAACATGGTCAAGGATCGACTATCTGCCCAGCACCACCCCCCCCCCCACCACCCCCCCCTCCCGCCCCAAAAAACTTACTATAATATTTATATAACGAAAAATTAAAGAAAAGGGATTCGTGGTTGGCATGTTCTCCCGGTTCGAATCCCAATCTGGGTGGAGTTTCCATGCTCTCCCAGTGTCCGAGTGGGTTTCCGCCGGGTTCTCCGGTTTCCTCCCACGGTCCAAAAACAGGGATCAAGATCGACTGAAATCTCCAAATGACCCCGAATAGAGTGTATGCCCAGCAATAGACTGGCACCCTGTCCTAGGTATATCTGCCCAGCACCACCCCACCCCCCCCCCTCCCGCCCCAAAAACTTAATAATATTTATAATAAGAAAAATTAAAGAAAAGGGATTAGTGGTTGGCATGTTCTCCCGGTTCGAATCCCAATCTGGGTGGCGTTTCCATGTTCTCCCAGTGTCCACCGTGGGTTTCCGCCGGGTTCTCCGGTTTCCTCCCACGGTCCAAAAACATGGATCAAGATCGACTGAAATCTCCAAATGACCCCGAATAGAGTGTATGCCCAGCGATAGACTGGCGCCCTGTACTGGGTGTATCTGCCCAGCACCACACCACCACCCCCCCCTCCCGCCCCAAAAACTTAATAA
>JAFMOC010001366.1:0-22640 GCA_019802505.1 Corydoras sp. C115
TACTGTAGAGGATTCAGACGAGTCTGAGGACCTCTTCTACAGTGGTTCCTGTAGGCTTTCATATCTGAATATAATGAGAGAACCACTGGTGGAAGTGTCACAACCTTAAATTGTTGATTGTGTTGAATTTAAGAAGTAGAGTGAAGAGTAAAAAAAAAAAAAAGTCATTAAAATCTGAAATCCAAATACTGGATGCACTGATGTCATTGGCGATATTCGGAATCTGCTTCACAGTCGCAATAAGTTCTTCCAGGTCTCGGAATTCCAGATGGTAGAGTCAACTTCTCTATTTGGTGATCAATTATCACCCTCAGGACAGCTAAATCCATGTCAAATGGGCCTACAAACATGAAAAAAAAAATTTGCTAATGCTATTACATAAAAAAAAAAGCCAAGACTAAATTGGGGGGAGAATTGAGAGTTAGCAAGAAATGTGACATTTCAGCAGCCAGACAGACAGAGCTCTTGTAGGGTTTTGGTAAGGAACAAGAATCAAGTTCATGGCAACTCCCTAAAAAGGAAAGATCGGAAATGCTCTTCGTATCATGCATTTTGCTTTTTAAACTATAAAGTACAGGTTGTTTTCAATTATCATGGCTTGTTTTATCTAAACAAAGTCCCTGGGAGTCCTCCAGTAGAACCAAATGACAAGATCATCCCAGATGAGTACTGTGTCCCCATGATATGTTACAGTATTTGATAAATGTACATTTGTTAGCTGAGGGAACTGTTTTTCTTGATGGATTCCTGGATTTCACCATGCATTACTTCCAAAGGTACAACATGAAACTTTGGTGGTAATTAGCACAGCTTGACTGCATTTTCTCTGCCCAATTTCAGGCCATCATCAACTAAGTAGTCTATAATGATGCAAAAAAGATTAGCCTTGTCGTTACCATACATGTGCAGAGCTTACATTGCCATGCCATTATGTGGCCCTACTGGTGCCTGTTTGAGGTCAATTCTGCCCTGCACTTTGTGCCGCTGACAGCTTCCCTGATCAATACTAAGGAAATATGAAAAAGAATGATCACTAAATTGATGTCATTAGTTGGCAACTAGGGGAGAAAAACACAAGATCAGCCTGAACATAATTTATCAAAATTAACTAAAACAAGAAGGCGGCATGGTGGCTTAGTGGTTAGCCACGTTCGCCACTCAGCGCTAGGGATTCCCGGTTCGAATCCCCATCTGAGTGGAGTTTCCATGTTTTCCCCCTGTCTGTGTGGGTTTCCTCCGGGTTCTCCGGTTTCCTCCCCAGTCCCTCCAAAAAACATGGATTAAGTCAATTGAATTCTCAAAAATTGGCCCCATATATAGAGTGTGTCTGTGTGAGTGAGTGTGCCCAGTGATAGATGGCGCCCTGTCCTGGGTGTATCTGCCCAGCGCCCCCGAGACGTTCTCCCCTGGATGGGCATGGGTAACCCACACCGCGACCCTAATAGAGGATAAAGCGGGAGATGAATGAACTAACAAGAAAATGACTTTCAAGAATGGTGTGTATGCATACATACCTGTACTTTAGGAGATTTCTTAATTTCACAATAAACTTGTGTCTGCTCTTCTTATACAAATGTTGTCTGCTAAAGAAATTAAATAATTTTTTTAGTCAAAAAAGCAACTTAATTCATCTCAAAAATTCTTTAGTTTTTATCATTGATAAAATAATTATGAATCACTTATAAAATGTGTTACAAATAGACATTTGCATTCATGAGAGAAAATTGTGATAATTTGATTAAGTGCTGTACTCTAAACTTAATGAAGCTTTAAATTTACAACTTTTTTTTTGTCATTTCTCTTTATTAGCATTTATCTACACATTTAACATGCCTAAAATATTAAGATGTTTATGCAACAAAAGATGGCGGAGGTAGATACTCGTGTTAATAACTGACATGACGCATGTTTAAATTAAGCTAGCTACTTTTAATTAAGCTTATTAATGTAGTGTACATAAACTAACAGACTTTAAAATAAACTTTTAATAAAACCATACAGCAAAACGTGTTCTCTTATTTTTAATTGCATTTCCACATAACAAGCTTTTGAAGTTTTTAAGGCGCTTAGGTTGTTGGTTAAAAACGGTCGGAAAACTGATGTGTAGTTTACATTTAGCCAAGGTAACACGACGACAAAACGAAGTTACGTTCAACAAAAGTGATACGTTGCAACAAAAAACAAGGGTAAACAAGGGGAGACATTTATAAGTCACAGAATTCAAACCATCAGATACAAAACCCAAAATAACCTTCTTTATAAAAATCAGCAGAATATAAATTACAAACTCCGCTATGAAGTACATTTGGGCCTAATCTTAAGTAACAACACAACATTTTACCTAAGAAAAGCAAGAAATAAGTCTGGTATACAAGAGTCCAGAACAGGATTCACAAAAATATTCATAGGTCATAGGCAAAATGCCCCACTTTAGCTGGCCCTGCATTACCTAATTGGAAAACTGAAAAATACAGATAAGAGTTAACCTTCAAACAGTGAAAAGAAGCCTAAAGTGTGAACAGAGTGAATATACTGGAAAAGAGATTGAGAGCCAGGCATTTTGGTCTAATATTATTCAAGGATTTTTATTGTCACATCACCTAGTACTGGGGTGATGTGACACTTATGAGCAAGCTCCCACAACTGTGCAAAAAAAGTGATATTTACAAATATAAGAAAAGAGGCCTTACAAATTCTCTTCTTGGTAAAAGGCATACTTCTCACAGACACATTCCAAAGTCTTGTAGAAATCTTGTAGAAAGCTTTTTCAGTTGTTGGCTTGTGGTTGTGGGGAACCAGCCTTGTGACCTGAAGGTTCCCAGTTCTATTCCTGGTCCCACCAAGTACCATGACTGAAGTGTTCTTGGCAAGGCACCTAACCCCAATTGAAAAGAAGCTTAAAGTGTGAACAGAGTGGATATACCGGAAAAGAGATTGAGAGCCAGGCATTTTGGTCTAATATTATTCAAGGATTCTAGGTTTTTTATTGTCACTTCACCTAGTACTGGGGTGATGTGACACTTATGAGCAAGCTCCCACAACTGTGCAAAAAAGTGATATTTACAAATATAAGAAATAAAATATCCAATAAATTTGAAATAAATTTAAAAATATAAAAAATTTAAAATATGAAATATGAAGTCAAGTCAAGTCAGAATGAAAAGTACAAAATTTTATTAATAGCATATAAAATTCTACATAATCAGGCTCCACAGTATCTGAGTGAGCTGATTCAATTGTACCAGCCGACACGTGAGCTCCGATCTCAAGGTGCTGGCTTACTCTTAGCTCCTAGAATAAATAAAATTACTGCTGGGTGAAGAGCGTTTCTCCCACAAGGCTCCTCAACTTTGGAATAGCCTTCCAGCTACTGTTCGTGATTCTGAATCACTATTAATCTTTAAAAATAAATTAAAAACACATTTATTTAATCTTGCGTTTAATTAATCCCCTGTAGATAAAGATGTAGATCTCAGACTTGGCTGTGTTGGGGGGTAATCTCTGATCAGTGTATGCTGGCATTTCACCTCTTCACCCACCTCATCATTAATGGGGGGGTGTGGCGCTGGAATGATGCTGTTCCGGGGCGCCATCTCAACTATGTAGAGTCTGCAGTATCTGCCTCTTTTAGTTATGCTGCTCTAGTCAGTGATGCCGGAGTCACATGCTGCACTGTGTCAAATAATTGCTTATTAATTAAATGCCGTGCTTTATTATTAGCTCTAACTCCCTTCCTTTGTCTGTTTCTTTTGAGGTGTCCCCCGGCTTCCTGGAGATCCATGGCTCCATGGTTTCTTTCTTAAATAACAACATAAAAGGGAGTTTTTTCTTGCCACTGTCGCTTCGGCTTGCTCTTTGGGGTTTTAAAGGCTTTTCATTCTGTAAAGCTGCTTTGTGGACAATGTACTGTTGTAAAAAGCGCTATATAAATAAATTACTTGACTTGACTTGACTTAAAAGCCTTTAAACCCCCAAAGAGCAAGCCGAAGCGACAGTGGCAAGAAAAAAAAACTCCCTTTTATGTTGTTATTTAAGGAAGAAACCTTGGGAGGGACCAAGACTCAATGGGGGACTCATCCTCCTTGAGCGGCCGGGCAGCAACAACAGTGTAGAACAGCCATGTCCAGATACTAAACAAATGGAAAAACTAACAACTAGAAAAAACTATATGTGAGTCCATTAGGGGGCGTCCTGCAGGACCGCCTTGTCAGGATCCATACAGTATTCGTAAGCAGAGCCCATGGATCTCCAGGAAGCCGGGGGACACCTCAAAAGAAACAGACAAAGGAAGGGAGTTAGAGCTAATAATAAAGCACGGCATTTAATTAATAAGTAATTAATTGACACAGTGCAGCATGTGACTCATCACTCATCACTGACTAGAGCAGCATAACTAAAAGAGGCAGATACTGCAGACTCTACATAGTTGAGATGGCGCCCCGGAACAGCATCATTCCAGCGCCACACCCCCCCATTAATGATGAGGTGGGTGAAGAGGTGAAATGCCAGCATACACTGATCAGAGATTACCCCCCAACACAGCCAAGTCTGAGATCTACATCTTTATCTACAGGGGATTAATTAAACGCAAGATTAAATAAATGTGTTTTTAATTTATTTTTAAAGATTAATAGTGATTCAGAATCACGAACAGTAACTGGAAGGCTATTCCAAAGTTGAGGAGCCTTGTGGGAGAACGCTCTTCCACCAGCAGTAATTTTATTTATTCTAGGAGCTAAGAGTAAGCCAGCACCTTGAGATCGGAGCTCACGTGTCGGCTGGTACAATTGAATCAGTTCACTCAGATACTGTGGAGCCTGATTATGTAGAATTTTATATGTTATTAATAAAATTTTGTACTCGATACGAAACTTAACTGGTAGCCAGTGCAAGTTTGATAACACAGGAGTTATATGATCAAACTTTCTGGTTTTAGTTAAAACTCTAGCTGCAGCATTCTGCACAAGTTGTAATTTATGTAATGATTTATTAGAACATCCTGTCAGAAGTGAATTACAATAATCTAACCTTGAGGTAATAAAAGCATGAATTAGTTTTTCTGCATCTTGGAGGGAGAGGATATTTCGTAGCTTCGAAATGTTACGAAGGTGAAAAAATGCAATTCTAGTGATATTGCTAATGTGCTTTGTAAAGGAGAGATCTGAATCAATAATGACACCGAGATTATTTACAGATGAACTGGGTCTAATTAAAGAGTTATCAAGGTTTAACATAGTGTTAGAAGCTTTGTTAATTTTGTCCTTGGGTCCAACTATCAGAAACTCTGTTTTATCAGAATTTAGCAGTAGGAAGTTTTTTTGACATCCATATTTTAATATCTTGGATGCAGTCCTCGAGCTTAGTGACTGAACAACCATCATTAGGGTTAGCTGAAACATATAACTGTGTATCATCTGCATATGAGTGGAAACAGATTCCATGTTTACGAATAATTGATCCCAATGGAAGCATATATAATGCAAATAGGAGTGGACCCAGAACTGACCCTTGTGGGACACCATATTTAACTTTAGCGAGATCAGAATATTGGTTGTTAACACAGGTGAATTGATATCGATCTGTCAGGTAGGATTTAAACCACTGGAGTGCAGATCCTGTAACACCCACAATGTTTTCTAATCTATCAACTAAGATGTTATGGTCTATAGTGTCAAAGGCTGCACTAAGATCTAATAATACAAGAAAAGAGATTTGGTTATTATCAGAGTACATTAATAAGTCATTAACAACTTTAATTAAGGCTGTCTCAGTGCTATGGTGAGACCTAAAACCTGACTGAAAAACTTCATGAACGTTATTAGCTAGAAGATGGCGATTCAGCTGGTTGAACACTATTTTTTCTAGGATTTTAGAGACAAAAGGAAGGTTTGATATTGGTCTATAGTTGGACAGTATTAGAGGATCTAAATTAGGTTTTTTAAGTAATGGTTTAATGACTGCACACTTCAGATTTTTGGGGACATAACCTATTTTAAGTGATGAATTTATAATGTTTATAAAAGGCTCTGTAATATTTGGTAGGAGGTCTTTAAGCAGGTTTGTAGGTATTGGGTCTAACATACAGGATGTTGTCTTTGATTGTGTAATTAATGAGACAAGCTCTTTTTTAGATATGGGGTTAAAGGTATTTAACTCTTGTACTATATTATTTTCTCTACCACTAGATTTTTCAGAAATCATTGAGGGTTGATTACTGGTTACGCTACACAATGCATTAGATGATTTAAGTCTTATGTTTTCAATTTTATCACTAAAGACATTCATGAAATCATTGCTGCTGAACTGTGAGTGAATCTGTGAATCTGATTCAGTAGCACTTCGAGTTAATTTGGCAATGGTACTAAAGAGGAATCTTTGGTTGTTTTTGTTGTTCTCTATTAATTCAGAATAATATTTAGTCTTCGCTGCATTGAGTGCATGTTTGTACTCAGTCATACTGTCCTTCCATGCAACCCTAAATACCTCTAATTTAGTTTGTCTCCATTTACGCTCCATGGTTCTAGTGGCTTGTTTTAGGGCGCGTGTTTGATCATTAAACCATGGAACGAGTCTTTTATCTTTAATCCTTTTTAGTTTAAGTGGAGCAACACTGTCTAAGGTTGCAGAAAACATGTGTTTAAGGTAATCCGCTGTGTTTTCAAGTTCATCGGGTCCTGATGCTGGTTTAATGTTTAATTCGGGTAAATGTTGTAGGAATGACACAGCAGTAGAGGGGATGATTGTACGCTTCATGTCATATCGCGGTTTAATGACTGGATCAGTATCAATTTCTAAATCGTAGGTTATCAAATAGTGATCGGAGATGACCTCACATAGTGGAACAATAGTTAAATTATTAATGTTAATACCATGTGATAAAACTAAGTCTAATGTATGTTTACAGCGATGTGTTTTACCAACTACACTTTGAGTAATGCCCATGGAATCTAGGATGGAGTCAAAGGCTAATTTAAATGAGTCTAGTGGGTTTTCAAAGTGAACATTGAAGTCACCAACTATTAAGGCCTTGTCTGATGAGATTACTATGTTAGAGAGAAATTCACCAAATTCTTTAATAAACTCTGAATATGGGCCGGGAGGGCGGTATATGGTAATAAGTTGCATTAGATTGGATTTATTCTTCAATGAAGATGAACTGCTTATGTTGAGTACAAGCGCTTCGAAGGATTTTGACTCACACTTATTATTAAGTGTTACATTTATGTTTTCTTTATAGATCGTAGCCACTCCACCTCCTAGTCCACTAAGACGTGGTTTATGAGCATAAGTATAACCAGGTGGAGAGGCATCATTTAATGCTAGGTATTCATTGGCCCTAATCCAGGTCTCTGTGAGACAAAAGACATTTAGAAAGTTATCAGTTATTATTTCTTGAACTAGAGCTGATTTTGATGACAGTGACCTAATGTTTAATAACCCAAGTTTTAACTTAAAAGTGTTTCTTACATTACTTGAGGTTGTATTGATATTAATGAGATTTTTTTGGCACACTTTTTGGACTCTTTTTGTTGTTTTTTGCTCACTGCGATACTTGATAACTGTCTTAATAGTATGGAACCTAGTTATTGTTGAGAAGGTTATGGAAGAGGGTGTGTGGTTGTGGGTGGTAATTGTCCGAGTATAAGCAGTTCACAGTTCTATTGGTCGTTCCTCAGTCTGGTTGCCTGTGGGAAGAAGCTGTTTATAAACCGGCTGGTTCTGGTCTTTAAGCTTCTGAGCCTCTTCCCACTCGGCAACTTCAAGAAAAGGCAGTGGCTAGGGTGGGTGGGGTCCTTGATGATGCCACTAGATTTCCTCAGACAGCGGATGTTATATATGTCCTGAAGGTTTGGGAGCTGAACCCCTGTGATGTACTGCACCGTTCGCACTACCCTCTGCAGGGATCTCTGCTCTAGAGCTGTACAGTTCCCATACCAGGTGGTAATGCTTCCTGTCAGTACACTTTCCACGGTGCAGGTGTAGAAAGTCTTAAGAATACTGGGGTTCAGGCCAAACCTTTAGGTTCTTACCTTACAAATTCTCTTCTTGGTAAAAAGCATACTTCTCACAGACACATTCCAAAGTCTTGTAGAAATCTTGTAGAAAGCGTTTTCAGTTGTTGGCTTGTGGTTGAGGAACCAGCCTTGTGACCTGAAGGTTCCCAGTTCTATTCCTGGTCCCACCAAGTACCATGACTGAAGTGTTCTTGGCAAGGCACCTAACCCCAATTGCTCCCCGGGCATGGTATACAAGGCTGCCCACCCCTCCAAGCATGTGTGCTCACTTCACTCAGTGTGAAAATCCTCTGTGTGCACAGTAGGCAAAATGGATCACTTTATTGGAACAACTTCAAAAGGCGCTGACCATAAAAGCTTTTGTAGGTTTCAGAATATGGTTTTCATGTATAGTATTTTGTCTTTCATGTAAAATTTAAAGATTAGATTTTTAGGCTTAAATGCAGTTGTGATGAAAATGTAGATTGTGACTCTATTAACTATTTTTTAATTTTTTTTTTTTTTTTATCGTTTTATCTTTTTGACTCATTTTTATTTGTTAATAGTCAGAAATTAGCAGATTTGTAATGTTTAGTTTTGCACATACTGCATTATTTGGTTTCATTTGTTACTAAACTGGTGTTTAAAATTGTTCCACATAAAAAATTCTAGCAGCTGCAATCCTTAAAGTTAAGCCACTAAAGTGTGAACACTGTGGTTTAAGACAACAGAAAGGCTACATACAACAACACAAATAATCAGTTTGTATATCATTGATATACAGTATAAATAAACAGCATTCCAACATGCCGTTTTGTGAGCAAAGATAGACCAAGTTCAAATTATTGCTCTTTATGAAATGTACAGTTTTATTTAAACTGATAAAATGATCTACAGTTTTAATCAAATAGGCAGCTATTTCATTTCCTCTCATACGGAGGTTCTCTGTATTTTGAGAAATAGAATAATAATGATGGCATTTGATGTTCGCAGTGTAGCTTCAATGTAAAACCACTATTTACTCAGAAATTTGAGACCTTAGATGGTGATGAGATTATATCTTTAATTTTTGTTGTTTTTGCCTCACTTTACTCTCTGCACCTCCTTTTTGCTTACCAGCAGGATCTATTCCCTAAGGATTTATTAAATTAAGCATATAGGACTTTTTTCACCAGCATGGAGATTCCATGTCATTCCCCTATTTAAAACCCAAGTTAAGATTTCACACTGAAAAATACTTACAAATATTCCAACTTGGTTGGAATTAGAGCACATGGTAGGTACATCATCCCTGGAGCAATAAGGTTTAAGGGTCTTACATTGGTAACATGAGTGGACCTGGGATTTGGAACCCACAACCTTCTGATTGATCACCCAACACCCTAACCACTGAGCTACCATCAAAAGAGCAAACAGTTCATGTAAAGCCTGCTGTAAAATATTTACTTTCTGAGATTATTTTAAAACGTATATACGTAAAAGTGTGTGTAAAACCACACACTGTTAAACCACAACAAGCCATCATTCATAGAATGATTCTAAAAAGGAGAGTAAAAAAGATGTTTGTGGGTACGCAAACGGTACATTTCGTACATGTCTATTTTTCAATCTTTCACATTTTTTAATAATTACTTTTGGAGTGTTGGTTGGTGTTTCATTATGTCACACTGCTGGATGCTTGTCCTAGTTTCTGATATAGGATACAGTCAGCAGTTCCTAAGTCATGAATATGATATTTACAATATAAATGTTAACTGTAATGTGTCACTCACGCTCCCTCTGCAGTGCACTCTGGTGAGGGAATGTCTACGGTTTCCTCAGATCGTTGTCAATCACCGGAGTATTGATCATGTGTTGTTTATGTCATTTCCGGTTTGTGTCGTTATAAGCGTAGTTTCCGGGTTTCTTCCTCGCGTTGTATCACGCTCACTTGCTGTTTGTGCTATTCTCTTCCTGGATTAGTCTTCGGCTCGTTACTGCTCTTCTTCTGTGGACTTACTGCGTCAGCGATCGACTTTATCGCGGGTCACGCAGTTTGTGTATTTGTTTGTTTTGTTCGTTTCGTTTTCTCCGCTCATCGGCGGTGGTTTATTTGTGTTTTGCGTCGCTCAGTATCTGGGTTATCTTTGTTAGCCCTGTAGTTGGCTTTGTGCATCACCGTTGTGCAATAAACTGCATTATTTTGATCCGGATTACGCAGTCCTTTTTACTACGACGCTGACATAATGCCTAAAAAAATAGAGATTTGTTATAAATGTAGTTTTTTATTTTCCTATTCCATCACAAGAATAACTCGGGCTTCAATAGATTTTCATTTTAGAGATTTGGTTTGAGATGTGCTTAATGTGCTTGTATTCCAAATGTTTAAGTTTTATGCACTACATTTTAATGTTTAGTTTAATGAACAGTATATCCACATTATTTAGAAGGCTACTAAACCAGTGTTGTGGAGATGAAATCTATTAGTAAAGTACATGGTCACTGTGTGGGAATTTGTGAATGTGTGCTTTAATTTTTACCTGATTTAAGGTGTACTGGACAGAATAACTGACGTGTTTGTGGATTTATGGATATTATTATTTGTGGATTAGTTTGCACACATGATGCATTTGTGTGTGAGTGATTAGATGGGGATAAGAAGTGCTACAGACTTCAAAAAACATAGAAAGTATAAAAAAGACTGAAATGCCAGTGACTAAACTGACTAAACTGTTGTCTGGATCATTCCAGTTCTAAACTTGTTTGCAAAAAGCATCACTGTTGAATGAAGATCAAGCATGAAGCATGCACAATATCAAGACGGTGATGCAATGTTTTAAAAACAAAATTAATAAATGAAAATGAATGGCAGGGATACTAAAACAGTATAGAATAGATAGTAATAGAATGAAAGTTTGGAAAACACTCAACATGTTGCCAACCTATCACAATAAATACACAACTATTTAAAACATTCTAACCAACTTCTTTTGCAGTTGATTTTATCATTATGTATATAATTCACATCTTCTATCTCAATGGAAGAACAATGTTTCTGTGTGATTCTGACTATGGCACAATTGTTGGTTAGAGGCTAGATCTAGTTACTTAGAAAGTTACTTAGCAAGTTACTTAGAAAGACTTGCAGGCAGCACTGTCTTGTTGATTAGTAGTGTTTAGCACTAGAGTCTTCATACAGTTAGCAGCATATAGTGATATCACTCTTTCTAAATCAAGTACTATTGCTGTAACTAAGCTCTTCTTTTGATAAACTAACAAAATAACTGCAATAAAGTGACTTTTTAACAAGCTTAGTTTCTATAGCATTATGAAGGTAGGACATGTCCTTTTGGCCTTGTTCCCATTCTTTCCCTAAACTCTATGATATGCACACTTTTGCGACTTAGCCAAAGTGTGAAAAAATGTGTTCACAATGAATGAAGGTGCCCCAAGAACCGGGACACACTTCTTCTCAAGTTAGCGTTGTACTCAAGACCACCAGATCAGGGTCAAAGCCACAACTGGACCCACTAATGTGGGTCATTCATCAAGAAACTTAATCCTCATTGCTCTAGGGTTGCTGTATGACCAACTCTGTGTTCTGACCCCAACTAAGGGTACTTGTAAGTCGCTTTGGATAAAAGCATCTGCTAAATGACAGGTCAAATTTATGCAGAAAATGTTAGCGTGGTTAAGAACCTGTGTGTGTGTGTGTGTGTGTGTGTGTGTGTGTGTGTGTGTGTGTGTGTGTGTAAATGATCCATCATAATCTAAAAAGCATGAAATAGTTAAATTATGATGAAATCATTTCTTACAATATAGACAATAATATTCACTTAAATCAAACATGTCATCAAGTTAAACACATAATGGATTTTCAAAAACATTAGATTTTTTTTTTACTCTTCATAGAACTTTTGTATTTACACACATTTTATTTCATACTGGGTGTAGTGGAAGGAGCAGTGCAAATTTAGATTAAGTAAGCTGTTTGAGGTAATTTTTGCATGTTCTAATTTAAACTGTGTGTGGTGAGATGTTTATCAGTAAGTTATCATAGCATACATAATCATATTGAATTATTATTATTATATTTTAAAACGAAAACTGAAGCTATTCAGATTGTATGTGCACCACACACTAACACTGAAATTTGTTTAAAATAATTGCAATTTGAGAAGCTCATATGAATACTGTTCTTAGTATTCCATCCATCCATTATCTTCGGCTTTATCCTCTATTGGTGTCGCGGGGGGTGGGGGTTCCCCATGACCATCCAGGGGAGAACGTTTCGGGCGCTGGGCAGATACACCCAGGACAGGGCGCCAGTCTATCGCTGGGCACAAACTCACACATACACAGACACACTCTATATGGGGCAATTTGGAGAACTCAATTGACTTGATCCATGTTTTTTGGACTGTGGGAGGAAACCGGAGAACCCGGAGGAAACCCGCGCGGACACGGTGAGAACATGGAAACTCCACCCAGATGGGGATTTGAACCGGGAATCCCTAGCACTGAGAGGCGAACGTGCTAACCACTAAGCCACCGTGCCACCCTTGTTCTTAGTATTGATTACAATTAAGCTCTTTCATAAATACAATTATACAGATTTATATAAAAAGTAGGGGTGTAAATCTGAGCCTTCATGGTGATTCAATATGATATCTACTTTTCAAGCCTTATTTTCAATAATTATTTTCAATACTTACAAATTCGCCTCTATACGATTTAACACTCTCCATATTTTTTACATTACATCTAATAGGTTTCAAATTAATCAACAAAAATGGTCTTTTATACCATTGGTATAATAATGTATTTGTAGCTTACATTATATACATATTACATTTATTTCTTAAAAAATACTTAAAGTTTTTATTTATCCATCCATTCATCCATCCATTATCTTCCGCTTGTCCGGGGTTCGGGTCGCGGGGGCAGCAACCGAAGTAGGGAGACCCAGACCTCCCTCGCCCCAGCCACCTCCACCAGCTCGACTGGGGGAACCCCGAGGCATTCCCAGACCAGCTGAGAGATATAATCCCTCCAGCATGTCCTGGGTCTTCCCCGGGGTCTCCTTCCAGCCGGACTTGCCTGGAACACCTCCCTAGGAAGGCGCCCAGGAGGCATCCTTACCAGATGCCCGAACCACCTCAACTTGCTCCTTTCTTGGAGGAGTAGCGGCTCCACTCCGAGTCTCTCCCGGATGACCGAGCTTCAGATTCCCAGTCACTATAGGCCTCTTGGCTGCATCTCTGATTAGTGCTCTCCTTGTTCAGCCTGTAAGTTTAGGTAGACGGCCTTGTCTTGTTAGGTTTACAGTTGTGCCATACTCTTTCCAATTTCGAATAATGGATTGAACAGTGCTCCGTGAGATGTTAAAAGCTTGGGGAAATCTTTTTGTAGCCTACAGATTTAATATAGATTACACACAGGTGGACGCTTTTTTAGTCATTGAAATGCCTCGGCCTAAATATGAAGTCCCAGAGGAAAGCATTACAGCACTCAGCTGACATAACGCCAAACCATCTTAATACTGCAGAATGAATTTGGAGAGGTGAGCAGTCTGCCAGACCACCATTACCAAAACAGTTCTGCCACCTGTGATGGCTTACGTCAGCTCCCCAGCCTGTTGCGGAATATTCACTGAAATTTCAAGTGTGGACCAATATCTTACGGCCTACCAACCTACCCATGATCATCCCTTTCAATCTTTCAGTGATTGGGATGCTGTCTGACCTCTGTCTGTACTGTGGCAGTGACTCTCACTCACTCGAGGGCTGTTCCTCATGCCCTTCAGGTATGCCCAAACGACCTGGAAGCATATCTAACTCCCAAGATTGGGGAGGGATTCTGGTTCACTCACTCCTCCTCAGGGGCAGATGGGTAATTTATAGGTCAGGCTTTCTGCCAAAGGGAGGAGATTCCCATTCGTTTTCTTGAGTCTTCTGTCTGAGTTGAGTTCGAGAACTATTACACACTGCACAACACCCTTATTTGTACACATGAGAGCATTTCACATAGATTTTTTTCCATCAGTCTTTTCCATTTGTGTCGGAGTTGCAGAGTTGGAAAGTATTCCCTGATGAAACAATTCCAGAAATGATCAACCAAGGTTTGGCTATGTTGCCTTCTTCTTCTTTATAGGATATAGTATAGACAGCTTGGGGTAGGGATACATTTAGTCGCCCCATGAGGAGAATATTTGGAATTATTGGATCTGGGTCAGCAACATCCGAAGAAACATAGCCTATGGCAGGGCTATTCAACTATATTTTTCTGTGGGCCAGATTTGGCAGAGAGCTCTGACCTGTGGGCCAGACATTTTTCAGACCTATACTAATACTGTTAGAGTGGATGTAAAATTGAGGCAAACACAGCAACATTTAATTTTTCTCAATTTTATTAATCAGGAGATCATCTTCAACACCAGAGTCACAAGAGTAACATCTGTTTTTAGACTTGATTGAAGAAAATACCTGCTGTTTTACCTTGTCATCTGCTACCACCTCATCCACAGCCGCTAGTTTCGGTGTCAGTGAACGGTCTTTTCTTTTTAGCAAGAATCCATGCAACACAGAGAGATGCTGCTGTTGCTCTCTGCTGCAAAGTGCAGTTACGGGAGAAGATTGCAGAGCTTCGCTTGTAGTTTGTAATAAGTGATTGTATTTTTGTTTAACCCAGTTGATATTCGTTGTTAAAATGACAGTGGGTAGTAGTAAAGTGCCTCCGCACGTTGTACTCCTTTTTCACCGCACAACACTCGTAACAGAGCAGGCACAAAGGATTGCCTTCGGGGTTTGGTATGTGTGCATATTTATCTGTCCAGTCGTTATTAAATTGTCTGTTTTCCGTATCGATCTTGCATCTCTTCTTTGACAGTGCCATGCTTCTCAAGTGAGTCTGTTTTGGAAACAATTGAAACGTGCCGCAAAGAGACACAATGTGTCGTAAAGCGCCACACAGTGTCGTAACATATTGCAAATAAAATTTTAATTTATTTTTATGGCGGTTTATCAAATATTTATTATTATTTATGGGGAGATGGGCCAAATTCTTCAATGCGCCGGTTCTGGTCCACGGGCCACCAGTTTAATAGCCCTGGCCTATGGGTTTGGAGTTCAACTTCTATCTCCACAAGTACTTCTCAGTACTTTTCCAAAGTGAGAAGCATTAGGAGGAATAAACTGGAAGTTGATCTAATACATGGCTAGTAGTGTTTGTATTTGTGGACTGAGAGCTGCAAAAGCTTCTATTTGTTCTTCACTACCACCTGTTAGGGTGGCACGGTGGCTTAGTAGTTAGCACGTTCACCTCTCAGCGTTAGTGATTCCTGGTTCGAATCCCAATCTGGGTGGAGTTTCCAAATTCTCCCCGGGTCCGCGGTTTCCTTCCACAGTCCAAAAACATGAATCAAGGTCAATTGAATGCACCAAAATATGCACACCCATATAGAGTGAGTTTGTGTGTGTGAATGTGGATGCCCCCCCCCCCCGCGACCCTAGAAATTTGTCCCTTGATCTGACCATATTTCAAAGGGGCATCCTCTCCTGAAGTTTGGGTTCAGACTATTTAACAAGTTAATGTGGATAAACCTCGTTGTTTGACACTTGAATTGTATGCCCCATATCTTCTTTGTTTTACAGCCTTGATTCACTGTGAATGGTCCAAAACCGTCCATTCCTGTCGACCAGAAAGGAGGTTGTCAAATGTGTAGTCAAGAGGTTGGCAAAATTGACATTTAGCTTTGCTCTCCATCTTCCATCGCATTGCATACAAGACATGTTTTTTCATAGCTTGTCTTCCGCGCAAAATCCAGTAATGTCTACAAATCTCTGAAAATAATCTTTCTGGACTAAAGTGAAATAACCTCTTATAGTGCTTAATTAAGTATCTAGTTAAGGGATGAATGGCGTCTAGCACTATTGTATGCAATTTTTCAAATTTAGTGTTATTTAATTGTTATTTAATACACCCAACTCTAATCAAATTGGCATGAATATCATATTCTGGTGCTAGAGTCGATAATTTAATAGAGTTTAGATTGGTTTATTTGTTATTAAATCTTTCATCTCATCTGTTAACCAGAAAACTAGTAAAACAATGCCGTTGTCCCAATCTCGACAAGAAAGTTTGTTTGTATTTGTTGGACTTAAAGACTGATGAGCATCTTCAACCAAGTCATTCCAGTTTGAGTACTTGGTAATCAGGTAGTAGAGTGGAGGAGGCAGTTCCTGTATGACCAAAGAATTCATTCATTCATTATCTCCCGCTTTATCCTCTATTAGCGTCGCGGTGGGGTCCCCCATGCCCATCCAGGGGAGAACATCTCGGGCACTGGGCAGAAAGACCCAGGACAGGGCGCCAATCCATCGCTGGGCACACACTCACTCACACAGACACACTCTATATGTGGGGCAATTTTGAGAATTAAATTGACTTGATCCATGTTTTTGGACTGTGGGAGGAAACCGGAGAACCCGGAGGAAACCCACGCAGACACGGGGAGAACATGGAAACTCCACCCAGATGGGGATTCGAACCGGGAATCCCTAGCTCTGAGAGGCGAACGTGCTAACCACTAAGCCACCTGACCAAAGAATTGCTTTTTGAAATTTATTTTTGTCACCGTTATCAGAACAGGAAGGGATATATGGCCATTCATCTTGTGTCTTTTGGAGGAAAGCTGGGCCACAATTCCAACTGGAAGGAGTAGCTAAGGAGGACAAACTGGTGAGATCTGCTGAGTCTTTGAGTCTACATATCAGCAGTCATTTAGGGTTGTATGCTCTAGAATGCCTGTTAAAGGTTTGCAACAAAAGGCTTATAATGGCAGGATTCCTCCAGGACTTCATCCATGTTAAAACAGTCTTGTTATACAACCTCAGGTAGGAGAGGATTACCCAATCTCTTTTTTTGGACCACAATTGTTGGAGGATGATTTTGGTGCTGGTAGCGAATGGACTAAGGTACCAAAAAGGATCATGGTGAGTGGCTTGTACCTTGTATACATTTTTATTGTTAGGGTTTGATATTGCACAATTCCATGTCAATCCAAGTGCATCTTCAAGGTTGTCCTCTGCATCCTGATTCAATAGATGAATTAAATGAACTGTTTGCTAAAGACTCTATGGGGAGTCTCACCCATTGGCAGATATCAAAGCCACCTTCTGCTAGAATCTCTCATCTTTACAATGTGCTCTTTAGCTTGGGCTGAATTCTGTAATGATTTCAAACAGCTATCAACATAGGACTTCAGAACTGAATCTATCATGTCTTCATCTGCACTAGGATGTTTTTGAATATGCCTTTGAATTGTGAATATAGCACAACAGGGACTACATGTTGTACCAAAAGGTAACACTTGCCATTCATAGGTCAAAGGCACATTAGTGGTCTGATCTCACCACTGGAACCTAGTTAAAAGTTATTTTTAACTAGTTTATCCTTGGAGAGAAGCCTTATCTGGTGAAATATTGCCTTAATATCTCCGCTAGTGGCAATGGAATGTTCACGGAATCAAAGGAGGACACCCATCAGTGTGGGACCTAGGATAGGTCCTGTAAGGAGATGATCATTAGGAACATATCCTTTATATGGGAAAGAAAAGTTGAAAACAACACAATATTTTTGATTGTGTTCAACATGATACAGTGGATTTGGTTTCTTGTTTTGGGGGAACTAAAGAGAGAATTCCTTCCTTCAATCTCTGGATTTCTTTATTATAGGTCTCAATCAAGGTCGGATCATACCTCAGTCTTTGCTCCACTCGTCAGAGGAGGGGCATGTTGGCTTCTTTGCTAGAGCTGACAGCTGCTGAACTGTTCTTCCGTAACAAGGGGATTATATACCGTTTTATAACAAGGGGATTATATACCATTCACTTCAACTGTAGTTGATTCCTCATCTAGCATTGTTTGAGCTTTTTTGCCTTGTTTGTATGGTGTGGATTCCTTATTGTTCTGGGAAGGCAGGACATCAACTTGCTATAACTTCTCCACATTCTGCATTAGTTCTTTGGAGGGGGAAGTAGAAACAAACATTCACTTTACAATATTCTCACTTTGTGCAGATAAGTTGATCCATATAGAGTCCATCATTATTTTGTGTGTAAATCTGTTAAGAGGGGGAATAGTCTGCACCAATCAGCAACAATGAGGTAACATGGTCAGTTTAGAAGGGGTAAATTTTTTAAGTATTGATAATATTTCTTGATATACTGCATTTGATAACCGTGTTCAGTTAATGCAAGCTGTGCAGATGTAAATGCGCCCTTGATTATATACTGCTCAGATGGCTGATGAGCTGCAGCAATGTTGAACTTCACTGATGAGACTTCACTGATAACAACGACCAGCACCGAGGACGAGAAACAACGGAAATAAATACAAAACGACACCAGACCATGTGCACAAAACAAACCAATGACAATAAGGAGTTAATTAACTAAACTAATGACACATGAACGTTAATTAACACAACCGAAAGGAACGAAACACAACAAGTGACAGGTGCCCTAGGCACCTGTTACATTACCCCCGCCCCTGCGGTCGCGCAACGGGGGGACGCGACCAAGAAAAAAAAATAACAGTCCCGGGGGGGGGGGGGGGTCCTCTGCCCTCCTTGAGCCGGGCTTGGAAGGCGCCCTCAGGTGGACGCCCTCTGCGGGGGAGGCATGCCGAACGCCCTCTGGCTGCAAAGTCAGGTGGACGGCCTCGGCGGATCAGGAGTGGGCCACGCCCTCCGACTGCGTGGTCCGGTGGACGGCCTCGGCGGACGAGGAGTGGGCAACGCCCTCTGGCTGCGTGGTCCGGTGGACGCCCTCGGCGGACGAGGAGTGGGCCATGCCCTCTGGCAGCGTGGTCCGGTGGACGCCCAGGTCGGGCGAGGAGTTGGCCACGTCCTCTGGCTACGTGGTCCGGCAGGTGCCATGTCGGACGAGGAGTGGGCCACTCCCTCCTGCTGCATGGTCAGGTGGACGCCCTTGATTATATACTGCTCAGATGGCTGATGAGCTGCAGCAATGTTGAACTTCACTGATGAGACTTGAATTTGATCAATGCCTTGACATTGATCTAAAACTTCCTTCCAATTGTAGTATCTCTGTGCAGCTTGTGATATGAGTGTGCTCTGAGCCATCATCTAAAGAGCATATGCTTGGCAGGACTTACCTCTATGACTTAGAAAAACATTGACCATTTTGAGAAGTACCTTGGGTGAATAACTTTGTGGAGGGTCTAGTAGGCTTGGGACAATTTGTATTGCCAGATAAACCAGATGTTAATGCTTAGCACTGTGCTTTACCTTGAAGCCAATCACCAAAAGACTTAAGGTTTTGTTGGGCATGAGTATGATGTATGTGATTTGCAATCTGTTGGAAGTTTACTCAGGAACTGCTACACATGGAATGAGCAGGGAAGTTCTACTGCTCCAGCTCCATGGCCGAGAGACTGCAGCACACCAATTAAAGATCTCACTCTGAGGGCAAAAGCATAGAGGCTCTTTGAGTCTCCTGGTAGTAACAGATGATCTAACAAGATGTGATCATTAATCATAGATGTTTAAGAGAATAGGTTCACATGGAGAGACTAAATTATCCATTGCCATTTTCAAAATGTCAAACTCATATGGGTTGTCACTCTTGAAATCAGGAAAAGGAGTTACTCAATAAGAGTAATGGAAGCCATAAGCAATAGTGGAAGGCTGAAGTTTGGCTAGGAAAGCTAGGAATTCATGTGATGAAGTGTAGAGATAAAAAAAATGTCAAAGGACAGGGTGTTGACTAGTTTCTGCAAATAATTGAAATATATTTTAATCTAAATACATTATTTAAGAATCACTCTGTACCTCCAAACTCTCATCCAATGAACTACACTTCTGGATTCCTCTGAGAGAAAATAACAAAAACAATAATAATATGCAACAAGAGATGAAGTTTATAAGATTTATTACAGGATTCATTTTTCTTACAATTTCAGCACATTATACATCATCTAAGTAATAACCCAACTTAAAATCAACTAACAATACTACAGTATAACTGATGATTCACTACATGGGTTTTTCATTAAAACAATAAGGTACAAGAGGGGGTGCATTACTGTGAATAATTCACAGAAAAGAAGTGTTGTTGAGACATTTATAAAACGAGTAGTACCAGTCCTTGTCTGATTGGCTAAGTCATTTGTCCAGCCATGACATAATTGCTAATAATGCACACTTCTGACCGCTTGAAACCGGAAACTGTTGCAGAAGACCAGTTTATTAACATTTTTTATATCAGTTAATGCATTTATGCATTATATTTTATTATAGTGTGTTTGTAACACCGCTTCATGTTCCTGTGGTTTATTCTCAAAAATGTACACCCTCTCATGTGTCACGGTGGTCTACCTTGGAATAAAGCGGCTGCGCATAGGAAGCGCAGAGCCGCCGCGTTTTAACGCGCTGAAGGGAGCCAGGCACGCAGGTAGCAGAAGAACGAGTTTATTTAAAGGTGCAGTAGCACCAAAAACATGAGGTATGAACAGACTAGTGACATATAACAACGACCAGCACCGAGGACGAGAAACAACGGAAATAAATACAAAACGACACCAGACCATGTGTACAAAACAAACCAATGACAATAAGGAGTTAATTAACTAAACTAATGACACATGAACGTTAATTAACACTAGGCACCTGTTACATTACCCCCGCCCCTGCGGTCGCGCAACGGGGGGACGCGACCAAGAAAAAAAAATAACAGTCCTGGGGGGGGGGGGTCCGGTGGACGCCCTCGGGGGACGAGGAGTGGGCCTCGCAGGTGGTCTCGCTACGTGGTCCGGCTACGTGGTCCGGCAGGTGCCATGTCGGACGAGGAGTGGGCCGCTCCCTCCTGCTGCATGGTCAGGTGGACGCCCACGGGCGGCGTGGTCCGGAGGTCGCCCCTTGGCGGCATGGCAGGACGGGCGCCCCCTGGCGGAGTGGCGAGGCGGACGCCCCCTGGCGACATGGCGTGCGGCGCCTGGACCTCGGGCTGGGCGGTGACAGGTGCCCTAGGCTAGGTGCCTGTTACATCATGTCTATTTTTCTTTATTAATGGTGGCTTAGTGGTTAGCACGTTCTCCTCTCAGCACTAGGGATTCCCGGTTCGAATCCCCATCTGGGTGGAGTTTCCATGTTCTCCCCGTGTCCGCGTGGGTTTCCTCCGGGTTCTCCGGCTTCCTCCCACAGTCCAAAAACATGGATCAAGTCAATTGAGTTCTCCAAATTGCCCCATATAGAGTGTGTCTGTGTGAGTGAGTGTGTGCCCAGCGATGGATTGGCACCCTGTCCTGCCCAGTGCCAGAAGCGTTCTCCCCTGGATGGGCATGGCGAACCCCACCACGACCCTAATAGAGGATAAAGCGGGAGATAATGAATGAATGAATGAATATATGTGTGTGTGTGTGTGTGTTTCCACAAAATGCTTACATTTCCACAGAACCAATATATGATCACAATAAATCAATAAATGACTTGGCCTTTAACACCACCATTTTACTATTAACAGTTCAAGAAATGTATCTTAACTGTACATTAAATACTAGTGTTTTTCAGAGTAAAAATACACCTATCATTTAATTCACTGTAGCAACTTATATGAATAAATGTAAAAAGTTCAGATCTTTACTTTGTATCATTAAATCAATAAGACTATAAGTTGGCAATATTTAACACAACAGCACACCCCAGTGTCAGAGTGTGGGGTTACTGATTCAGTTCTGACGAAATGTACTGGTACATTATTGAACTGTCTCCTTTACTAAAGTGTCTTTCAAACAATGATCAATACAGAAATATGGTTTCTTTTATGTGTGAATGCGCTGGTGGCATCTCAGATTACCCTGTTGAGTAAAATTCTTGCCACACTGTGAGCAGGAATATGGTTTCTCTCCTGTGTGAATGCACTGATGTGATTTTAAAGTACCCTGTTCAGTAAAACTCTTCCCACACTGTGAGCAGGAATATGGTTTTTCTCCAGTGTGAATGCGCTGGTGACGTTTTAGATTACCCTGTTCAGTAAAACACTTCCCACACTGTGAGCAGAAATATGGTTTCTCTCCTGTGTGAATGCGCTGATGACGTATTAGATGACTCTGGTCAGTAAAACTCTTCCCACACTGTGAACAGGAATATGGTTTCTCTCCTGTGTGAATGCGCTGGTGTGATTTTAGAATACTCTGTACAGTAAAACTCTTTCCACACTGTGAACAGGAATATGGTTTCTCTCCTGTGTGAATGCGCTGATGACTTTTTAGATGACTCTGTTCAGTACAACTTTTCCCACACTGTGAGCAGGAATATGGTTTCTCTCCTGTGTGAATGCGCTGGTGACGTTTTAGATTACCCCGCTGAGTAAAACTCTTCCCACACTGTGAGCAGGAATATGGTTTCTCTCCTGTGTGAATGCGCTGATGTGTTTTAAGACCAGATTGAGTTGTAAAGATTTTTCCACACTGCACACAGAAAAAGTTTTTTGCTTTGATGGACATACACTGGTGTTTTTTGAGTTCAGACATTTTGGTGAAATTTTCATCACAACTTAAGCAGTTAATTTTTTTCTTCGTCATGTCTTTGTGAGAATGCAGCGAGGTCATGAAGGGTTCCGCTTCTGTTTAGAGAACAATTTGTAAA
>JAFMOC010001367.1:0-21490 GCA_019802505.1 Corydoras sp. C115
AAATCCCCATCCAGGGGAAAGTCCGGGCGCTGGGCAGATAAAACCCCAGGACGGACCCCAATCTATCAGGGGCACAAAATCACTCACACACACACCTATTGGGGAAATTTTGGAGAAACCCAATCGATTTAGACCCATTTTTTTTGGACGTGGGGGAAAAACCGGAGACCCGGAGGAAAACCCCCACGTGGACCAGGGGAACAGGGAAAACCTCCACCCAGAGGGGGATTCAAACCCGGGAATCTTTAGTGCTGAAAAGGGAACTTTCAAAACCCACAAAAGCACCGTGTTGCCTAAAGTTTTTAATGATGATGGTTTGGGTGTTTTGGAAAAAGGGGGGTTAAGTGGTGGGCCCAAAAAAAAAAAATGCAGGAATAAAGGGGCTTCTTTAAAAGGTTTTAATCATCCCCCAAAACATTTTTTTTTGCCCCATTTTTTCCCCCGGGACCGATGTCCCGGGATTAGAAACCCCAAAACACACCCCGAATCGAGGGGGAAACATGTGCTATGGCTGAAGTGCACTTGTTAAGGGCACCTAACCCTAATTGCCCCAGTTTGATTTCCATTCTGTGGGAGGAAACCGGACGACCTGGAGGAAACCCACGCGGACACAGAGAGAACATGGAAACTCCACCCAGATTGGGATTCGAACCGGGATCGCACGCACTCACTCTTTCACGCACTCTATATGGGGCAATTTTGAGCATCCAATTTACCTTGAATCCATGTTTTTTGATTCCCATTCGGACCATGTGCTATGGTTGAAGTGCACTTGGGCAAGGCCCCTAACCCCAATTGCCCCTGGATGGGTTTAATTTAACTCAACTTAACTTGGCAAAGGCACCTGACCACAATTGCCCCGGTTTGATTCCCACAGTCCAAAAACATGGCTCAAGGTCAATAGAATGCTCTAGATTGCCCCATATAGAGTGTGTGAAAGAATAAATGCTCAGTGATCCCGGTTCGAATCCCAATCTGGGTGGAGTTTCCATGTTCTCCCCGTGTCCGCGTGGGTTTCCTCCGGGTTCTCCGGTTTCCTCCCACAGTCCAAAAACATGGATCAAGGTCAATTGAGTTCTCCAAATTGCCCCATATAGAGTGTGTGTCTCTGTGAGTGAGTGTGTGTCCAGTGATAGATTGGCGTCCTGTCCTGGGTGTATCTGCCCAGCGCCCGAGACGTTCTCCCCTGGATGGGCATGGGGAACGCCCCCCCCCCCACTGTGACCCTAATAGAGGATAAAGCGGAAGATAATGTATGGATGTACATCGCATCGCGTCCCATGTCCCGGTTCTCGTCCACGCTTCAATCACACAAGCAATGTGTGTTTGAAAAGTTACCAATGTGGTTCCTTAAACATGCCCCCCCCCTTTTTGCTCCGGGGGGGCGCTGTATCATGTACCTCATACTCAGACCCTAAGCATCACACTCAGGAACGGCCCCCGACCCCCCCCCTGTCCTTTAATAGCCAGCACTAGAAGGAGAACATGCCAAACACTACAATGTATTGTAGTTTAGTCTATACAAGGGGTATAGGTTTGGTGATTAGTCACATTACCGTAAATCTCCTAAACCCTTCAGCCCCGGACCTCGGTGGAGGTCAGATGGTGCTCTCTGAAGACGGCCAGCAGGTGTGCGATGGTTTCCGGGGCGAGCGGGGCGTGTGTGTCTAATTGAATCCTGCCGAGGCGCTGATGGGTTCCGTGCCGGCGGCCCTCGGAGAGCTGTGTCAGGGAACACGGGGCCGAAATTAAGTTACTATTTATCCCTGCTGAGCAAAGAGAACGGGCCGCGCGGGGCGCCGGCCTCCGAGAGGAGTTTAGTATCGATTTTACCCCAAGCTACCCTTAGCTTTCTCATTTCGCCGCTGCTTATTGCACTCCGTCTTTCTCACGTTTGCAGGGCTTGGAGGAAAGAAATGGAAATGGCCTCCGAACAGCGCTTCCCCCCGGAGGCCGGGGCGAGAATGCTGATTTAGGATCAGGCCCCCCGCCGGCGGGGTAATTGCGTTTGTTTGGGACGGACGAGGGCGGCGGCTGATTCAAGAGCAGCTGAAATGGCTTTTAATGTTCTTAACACGTGTGTGTGTGTGTGTGTGTGTGTGTGTGTGTGTGTGTGTGTGGGGACAGCCGAGGAGAAGGGACAGGCTTCGAATGAAGGAGGACGAGGGGACGATGGAGGCAGCCAGGAGGAAGAGGAAGGTGGCGATGAGGGGACGAGTAAAGACGAAGAAGCGCACAAGGGGAAGGCCTGCTGGCGCGTCGGCCTGAAGGTGGCCTGGGACATTCACACCCCCGGGTTAGCGCTCCCCCTGCAGTCTGGAGACTGCTATTACATGACAGGTGGACACACACACACACACACACACACACACACACACACAACTCTCAGCATCGAAACCCCGTCTGGGTGCTTTGCAGGTTCTCCCGTGTCGGCATGGGTTTCCGCCGCGTGCTCCGTTCTCCTCCCGCAGTCCAAAAAACACAGATTCAAGGGGAATTGGATGCTCTCAGTTGCCCCTATATAGTGTCTGTCTGTGTGAGTGAGTGTGTGTACCAGTGATAATTGTCCTGGGTGTATCCGCCATGCGTCCCCCCCCCCCCCCCCCCGCCGTGCTGGGTAGATACACCCAGGACAGGGTGTCCATCCATCGCTGGGCATGCTCACACACACACTATATGGGGCAATTTAGAGCAGGCAATTCCCATTGGATTGTGGGAGGGGACACGTACAATTGCCCCATATAGCGTGTGTCTGTGTGAGTGAGTGTGTGTCGTCCCCCCACGCTGGGTAGATACACCCAGGACAGGGCGTCCATCCATCGCTGGGCATGCTCACACACACACTATATGGGGCAATTTAGAGCAGCCAATTCCCATTGGATTGTGGGAGGGGACACGTACAATTGCCCCATATAGCGTGTGTCTGTGTGAGTGAGTGTGTGTCGTCCCCCCCCCCCCCCACGCTGGGTAGATACACCCAGGACAGGGCGTCCATCCATCGCTGGGCATGCTCACATACACACTATATGGGGCAATTTAGAGCAGCCAATTCCCATTGGATTGTGGGAGGGGACACGTACAATTGCCCCATATAGCGTGTGTCTGTGTGAGTGAGTGTGTGTCGTCGTCCCCCGTCCCCCACACGCTGGGTAGATACACCCAGGACAGGGCGTCCATCCATCGCTGGGCATGCTCACACACACACTATATGGGGCAATTTAGAGCAGGCAATTCCCATTGGATTGTGGGAGGGGACACATACAATTGCCCCATATAGCGTGTGTCTGTGTGAGTGAGTGTGTGTCGTCGTCCCCCCGTCCCCCCCCCACACTGGGTAGATACACCCAGGACAGGGCGTCCATCCATCGCTGGGCATGCTCACACACACACTATATGGGGCAATTTAGAGCAGCCAATTCCCATTGGTTTGTGGGAGGGGACACGTACAATTGCCCCATATAGCGTGTGTCTGTGTGAGTGAGTGTGTGTCGCCCCTTCCCCGTCCCCCCCACGCTGGGTAGATACACCCAGGACAGGGCGTCCATCCATCGCTGGGCATGCTCACACACACACTATATGGGGCAATTTAGAGCAGCCAATTCCCATTGGTTTGTGGGAGGGGACACGTACAATTGCCCCATATAGCATGTGTCTGTGTGAGTGAGTGTGTGTCGTCCCCCCCCCCCCCCCACGCTGGGTAGATACACCCAGGACAGGGCGTCCATCCATCGCTGGGCATGCTCACATACACACTATATGGGGCAATTTAGAGCAGGCAATTCCCATTGGATTGTGGGAGGGGACACGTACAATTGCCCCATATAGCATGTGTCTGTGTGAGTGAGTGTGTGTCGTCGTCCCCCCGTCCCCCCCCCACGCTGGGTAGATACACCCAGGACAGGGCGTCCATCCATCGCTGGGCATGCTCACACACACACTATATGGGGCAATTTAGAGCAGGCAATTCCCATTGGATTGTGGGAGGGGACACGTACAATTGCCCCATATAGCGTGTGTCTGTGTGAGTGAGTGTGTGTCCAGCAATAGATTGTCCTGAGTGTATCTGGCATGGGTTTCCTCCGCGTGCTCCGTTCTCCTCCCACAGTCCAAAAATCACAGATTCAAGGGGAATTGGATGCTCTCAGTTGCCCCTATATAGTGTGTGTCTGTGTGAGTGAGTGTGTGTACCAGTGATAGATTGTCCTGGGTGTATCTGGCATGGGTTTCCTCCGCGTGCTCCGTTCTCCTCCCACAGTCCAAAAATCACAGATTCAAGGGGAATTGGATGCTCTCAGTTGCCCCTATATAGTGTGTGTCTGTGTGAGTGAGTGTGTGTACCAGTGATAGATTGTCCTGGGTGTATCTGGCATGGGTTTCCTCCACGTGCTCCGTTCTCCTCCCACAGTCCAAAAATCACAGATTCAAGGGGAATTGGATGCTCTCAGTTGCCCCCATATAGTGTGTGTCTGTGTGAGTGAGTGTGTGTACCAGTGATAGATTGTCCTGGGTGTATCTGCCAGAAGCCTGAAATGTTGTCCCCTGAATGGACATGGAGAACCCCCCCCCCCCGCCGTGCTGGGTAGATACACCCAGGACAGGGCGTCCATCCATCGCTGGGCATGCTCACACACACACTATATGGGGCAATTTAGAGCAGCCAATTCCTATTGGATTGTAGCAGGGAACCCACACAGACACAGGGAGAGAACGTGAGCTATAAGACTGTAAGGCCTTTAATAGCCAACACTATAAGGAGAACATACCAAACACTACAATGTTCTAGCTTTTAAGCTAAAGTTACCAATGTGGTTCCTTAAACATGCCCCCCTCCCCCATTATTGCTCCAGGGGGCGCTGTATCATGTCCCTCATACTCAGACTCTAAGCATCACACTCAGGAACGAAGCCCCCCCCCCGTCCTACACCCAGGACAGAGCGTCCATCCATCGCAGGGCATGCACACACACACTATATTGTGGGATTGTGGGAGGGAACTATAAGACAGCACTATAAGGAGAACATACCAAACACTCTACAATGTTCTAGTATAGTCTATACAAGGGGTTCTGTGTTGGGTGGGTATTAAGCTTTTAAGCTAAAGTTATTGTGTTATTGTGGTTCCTTAAACATGCCCCCCTTATTGCTCCAGGGGGCGCTGTATCATGTACCTCATACTCAAACCCTAAGCATCACGTTGGGGAACTTTGTTCAGAGCATCTGTGGAACGACCAAAGGACCGATGTGTCCAACGCTCTAAATGTTCTCCCCTGGGTGGACATGAAGAACCCCCCTCCCAGAACCTAAGCATCATCATCATCATCATCAAATTGGGGTACTTTGTTCAGAGCAGACCGAATGTTCTGTAGAAGAAAAAAGTTTTCCAAGTGAGAACAAGTCTCTGCTGTCTCGTTCTAAAAGAGTTCTGGAGGCGGACGGGGCAGGAAATGGATCCGGTGTGGTATTAATGCCCCTGGTTTTGTAATGCCCCTGTTTACCGAGCGCAGTGACATGATGTTCAGCTGATCACAGGCTTCTTGCCCCGCAGCCGCTCCTGGCTTCGTGCTCCGCGCCTCGCTTCCAACTCTCCCACAGTCCAAAAACATGGATTCAAGGTGAATTGGTCGCTCCAAATTGCCCCATATAGTGTTTGTGTGTGTGAGTGAGTGTGTGCCCAGTGATAGATTGGTGTTCTGGATGTGTCTGCCCAGTTCCTGAAACGTTCTCCTCTCAGAGTGTCGAATCCCAATCCCCGTGTCCATGTGGGTTTCCTTTCACAGTCCAAAAATATGGATTCAAGGTGAATTGGTCGCTCCAAATTGCCCCATATAGTGTGTGTGTGTGTGAGTGTGTGCCCAGTGATTGATTGGTGTTCTGGGTGTGTCCCCCAGCGCCCGAAACGTTCTCCCCAGTTTAATGGTTGGCATGTTCTCCTCTCAGCACTAGGGATTCCCAGTTCGAATCCCAATCTGGATGGAGTTTCCCTGTTCTCCCTGTATCTGTGTGGGTTTCCTCTGCGTTCAAGGTGAATTGGTTGCTCCAAATTGCCCCATATAGTGTGTGTGTGTCTGTGTAAGTGTGTGCCCAGTAATCGATTGGCGCCCTGTCCTGGGTGTTCTCCCCGTGTCCGCGTGGGTTTCCTCCAGGTTCTCCGGTTTCCTCCCACAGTCCAAAAACATGGATCAACGTCAATTAAATGCTCCAAATTGCCCCATATAGAGTGTGTCTGTGTGAGTGAGTGTGTGTCCAGCGATGGATTGGCGTCCTGTCCTGGGTGTATCTGCCCAGCGCCCGAGACGTTCTCCCCTGGATGGGCATGGGGAACCCCACTGTGACCCTAATAGAGGATAAAGCGGGAGATAATGAATGAATGAATGTTCAGAGCATCTGCGGAACGAGCGAATGTTCTGAAGAAAAAGTTTTCCAAGTGAGAACAAGTCTCTGCTGTCTCGTTCTAAAAGAGTTCTGGAGGCGGACGGGGCAGGAAATGGATCCGGTGTGGTATTAATGCCCCTGTTTAACGAGCGCAGTGACATGATGTTCAGCTGATCACAAGCTTCTTGCCCCGCAGCCGCTCCTGGCTCCGTGCTCCGCGCCTCGCTTCCAAACCCAGTTGCCGGGGTTCTGGGTAATGATGCAGAGGAGAGTGGAGACGCCAGCGTCCAGATGAATTCAGGAGGTCGGGCTAATGCAGCCCCGCTGCGTCTAATGGCTCGAGCAGATGCCCTGGCTTTAAAGTCACGCCATACACACACAGAGCGTCGCACTCTTTACAGCCCACTGCAAACGCCTGATGACCTCAATAAGGACACTGTTTATGTGAGCGCTTTGCCGTGTATGAGCGGCGTGACTAATCAAGGCTGGCTAATGTTCCCTTTTTTTTTTTTCTTGCCCCGCTTCCCTCCCAAACCCAGACACGTTTTATTGCGTCTCCTTAAACACGCGCCTTGTGTCAGAGGGGCCTCTTTGTCCTCCGAGCTGCCACCGGTTTAACGCCGTTCCCTCGGACTGCGAGGGAGGAAGAGAATGTCCTGAGAGGAGAACATGCTAAACCACTCAGCCACCATGCCACTTTGTTTAATAATGAATGGGGGGGGGAGGGGGTTCTCCATGCCCATCCAGGGGAGAACGTCTCGGGCGCTTGGCAGATACACCCAATCCAAGACAGGGCGCCAATCCATCGCTGGGCCCACACTCACTCACGAACACACTCAGTTCACCTTGAATCCATTTGTTCCCCATGCTTTTGGACTGTGTCAATATCTTTAGCTTGATCCTCTACCACTATATGGGGCCAATTTGGAGCAAACCAGTTCACCTTGAATCCATTTGTTCCCCATGCTTTTGGACTGTGTCAATATCTTCAGCTTGATCCTCTACCACTATATGGGGCAATTTTGGAGTAACCAATTCACCTGAATCCATTTGTTCCCCATGCTTTGGGACGGTGTCAATATCTTCAGCTTGATCCTCTACCCACTATATGGGGCAATTTGGAGCACCATTCACCTTGAATCCATTTGTTCCCCCATGCTTTTGGACTGTGTCACATATCTTTAGCTTGATCCTCTACCGCTATATGGGGCAATTTGGAGCAACCAATTCACCTTGAATCCATTTGTTCCCCATGCTTTTGGACTGTGTCAATATCTTTAGCTTGATCCTCTACCACTATATGGGGCAATTTGGAGCAACCAATTCACCTTGAATCCATTTGTTCCCCATGCCCATCCAGGGGAGAACATTTCAGGCGTGTCCCACGTCCATGTGGATTCAAACCAGATGAATCCCTAGTGCTGAGAGGAGAACATGCTAAACCACTCAGCCCCATGCCACTTTGTTTAATAATGAATGGGGGGGGGGGGGGTTCTCCATGCCCATCCAGGGGAGAACGTCTCGGACGCTGGCAGATACACCCCCAGGACAGGGCGCCAATCCATCTGGGCCCACACTCACTCACGAACACACTCTATATGGGGCAATTTGGAGAATTCGATCGACCTTGAGCCACGCTTTTGGACTGTGTCAATATCTTCAGCTTGATCTTCTACCACTATATGGGGCAATTTGGAGCAACCAATACACCTTGAATCCATTTGTTCCCCATGCTTTTGGACTGTGTCAATATCTTCAGCTTGATCCTCTACCACTATATGGGGCAATTTGAAGCAACCAGTTCACCTTGAATCCATTTGTTCCCCATGCTTTTGGACTGTGTCAATATCTTTAGCTTGATCCTCTACCGCTATATGGGGCAATTTGGAGCAACCAATTCACCTTGAATCCATTTGTTCCCCATGCTTTTGGACTGTGTCAATATCTTTAGCTTGATCCTCTACCACTATATGGGGCAATTTGGAGCAACCAATTCACCTTGAATCCATTTGTTCCCCATGCCCATCCAGGGGAGAACATTTCAGGCGTGTCCCACGTCCATGTGGATTCAAACCGGGAATCCCTAGTGCTGAGAGGAGAACATGCTAAACCACTCAGCCACCATGCCACTTTGTTTAATAATGAATGGGGGGGGGAGGGGGTTCTCCATGCCCATCCAGGGGAGAACGTCTCGGACGCTGGGCAGATACACCCAGGACAGGGCGCCAATCCATCGCTGGGCCCACACTCACTCACGAACACACTCTATATGGGGCAATTTGGAGAATTCGATCGACCTTGAGCCACGCTTTTGGACTGTGTCAATATCTTCAGCTTGATCTTCTACCACTATATGGGGCAATTTGGAGCAACCAATTCACCTTGAATCCATTTGTTCCCCATGCTTTTGGACTGTGTCAATATCTTCAGCTTGATCCTCTACCACTATATGGGGCAATTTGAAGCAACCAATTCACCTTGAATCCATTTGTTCCCCATGCTTTTGGACTGTGTCAATATCTTCAGCTTGATCCTCTACCACTATATGGGGCAATTTGGAGCAACCAATACACCTTGAATCCATTTGTTCCCCATGCTTTTGGACTGTGTCAATATCTTCAGCTTGATCCTCTACCACTATATGGGGCAATTTGGAGCAACCAGTTCACCTTGAATCCATTTGTTCCCCATGCCCATCCAGGGGAGAACATTTCAGGCGTGTCCCACGTCCATGTGGATTCAAACCGGGAATCCCTAGTGCTGAGAGGAGAACATGCTAAACCACTCAGCCACCATGCCACTTTGTTTAATAATGAATGGGGGGGGGAGGGGTTCTCCATGCCCATCCAGGGGAGAACGTCTCGGACGCTGGGCAGATACACCCAGGACAGGGCGCCAATCCATCGCTGGGCCCACACTCACTCACGAACACACTCTATATGGGGCAATTTGGAGAATTCGATCGACCTTGAGCCACGCTTTTGGACTGTGTCAATATCTTCAGCTTGATCTTCTACCACTATATGGGGCAATTTGGAGCAACCAATACACCTTGAATCCATTTGTTCCCCATGCTTTTGGACTGTGTCAATATCTTCAGCTTGATCCTCTACCACTATATGGGGCAATTTGGAGCAACCAATTCACCTTGAATCCATTTGTTCCCCATGCTTTTGGACTGTGTCAATATCTTCAGCTTGATCCTCTACCACTATATGGGGCAATTTGGAGCAACCAATTCACCTTGAATCCATTTGTTCCCATGCCCATTTAGGGGAGAACATTTCGTCCCACGTCCATGTGGATTCAAACCGTGAATCCCTAGTGCTGAGAGGAGAACATGCTAAACCACTAAGCCACCATGCCACTTTGTTTAATAATGAATGGGGGGGTTCTCCATGTCCATCCAGGGGAGAACGTTTCGGACGCTGGGCAGATACACCCAGGACAGGACACCAATCTATCGCTGGACACACACTCACTCACACAGACACACTCTATATGGGGCAATTTGGAGAATTCGATCGACCTTGAGCCATGCTTTTGGACGGTGTCAATATCTTCAGCTTGATCTTCTACCACTATATGGGGCAATTTGAAGCAACCAATTCACCTTGAATCCATTTGTTCCCCATGCTTTTGGACTGTGTTAATATCTTCAGCTTGATCTTCTACCACTACATGGGGCAATTTGGAGCAACCAATTCACCTTGAATCCATTTGTTCCCCATACCCATCCAGGGGAGAACATTTCAGGCGTGTCCCACGTCTATGTAGTGGTAGAAGATCAAGCTAAAGATATTGACACAGTCCAAAAGCATGGCTAAAGGTCGATTGAATTCTCCAAATTGCCCCATAAAGAGTGTGTTTGTGAGTGAGTGTGTGTCCAGTGATGGATTGGCGTCCTGTCCTGGGTTCCTCATGGCCATACAGGGGAGAACGTTTCGGGCACTGGGCAGATACACCCAGGACAGGGCGCCAATCTATCACTGGACACACACTCACTCACACAGACACACTCTATATGGGGAACTCAATCGACCTTGATCCATGTTTTCGGACTGTGGGAGGAAACCGGAGAACCCGGAGGAAACCCACGCGGACACGGGGAGAACACCTAATCCACCGATAACAAATATAATGATGATAATCGTATCATCACAATCTGTAATCGTCCCAAATCGCCAGACGGCACGTTCTCCGCCCGTAACCCCCCCCCCCCCCCGTTATTTGTCGCCCCCCCCACCCCCCCTCACCCCATTCCACTAATGCCCAAGCCGCAGAGTGCAAATTGAATCACTTGTATTTGCACCAAATGGAATTTAGGGCCTCGGTTAAGGAGGCAGCAGTGTGGAGGCAGCAGCGTGGTGGAGGCAGCGGCCGGTCCGAGGCCGTAATGAGATTTCCCGTTTGGAATGCTCGCGGGAGCGGCCCGGCCCGGCCCGGCCCTCGGACCCAATAGATTTAAAAGCCTCCTCCCTCACGCCGACAGGAGGCCAAGCCTGACGACAAGAGGATAGTGATGGAGATTTATTACAGGAATTTGTTTGGCTCGTGTCGGTCGGACGGCCGGACGGAACGCCATCGCGCGTTCTCCGCTAAAACGCCTTCCTGAAAGGATGGAATACCAGAGGGACAGATAATCGCTGGGAACGGGAGACATCAGCGCTCGCCGTTTAGGCTTTCTGTACTTACACACGGTTCGAGGATGAGTGTTACCGAGAACCTGACAGACGTGCTGTCCACTAAACCATTATGCTGCCTAGGGGCAATTTAAAGCATTCAACTCACCTTGAATCCATGTTTTCAAATTGTTGTTGAAAAAAACAGAGAACCTGGCAGACGTGCTGTCCACTAAACCATTATGCTACCTAGGGGCAATTTAAAGCATTCAATTCACCTTGAATCCATGTTTTTAGATTGTTGTTGAAAAAAACAGAGAACCTGGCAGACGTGCTGTCCACTAAACCATTATGCTGCCTAGGGGCAATTTAAAGCATTCAACTCACCTTGAATCCATGTTTTCAAATTGTTGTTGAAAAAAACAGAGAACCTGGCAGACGTGCTGTCCACTAAACCATTATGCTACCTAGGGGCAATTTAAAGCATTCAATTCACCTTGAATCCATGTTTTTAGATTGTTGTTGAAAAAAACAGAGAACCTGGCAGACGTGCTGTCCACTAAACCATTATGCTACCTAGGGGCAATTTAAAGCATTCAATTCACCTTGAATCCATGTTTTTAGATTGTTGTTGAAAAAAACAGAGAACCTGGCAGACGTGCTGTCCACTAAACCATTATGCTACCTAGGGGCAATTTAAAGCATTCAACTCACCTTGAATCCATGTTTTTTAAATCGTTGTCGAAAAAACAGAGAACCTGGCAGACGTGCTGTCCACTAAACCATTATGCTGCCTAGGGGCAATTTAAAGCATTCGATTCACCTTGAATCCATGTTTTTAAAATGTTGTCAACAAAAACAGAGAACCTGGCAGACGTGCTGTCCACTAAACCATTATGCTGCCTAGGGGCAATTTAAAGCATTCGATTCACCTTGAATCCATGTTTTTAAATTGTTGTTGAAATAAAACAAGAACCAGGCAGACGTGCTGTCCACTAAACCATTTAGTTGCCTAGGGGCAATTTAAAGCATTTGATTCACCTTGAATCCTTGTTTATTGATTGTTGAAAAAAAAACGAGAACCTTTCAGACCTTCTGTCCACTAAACCATTATGCTACCTAGGGGCAATTTAGATGGGGCAATTTAAAGCATCCAACTCACCTTGAATCCATGTTTTTAAATTGTTGTTGAAAAAAACAGAACCTGGCAGACGTGTTGTCCACTAAACCATTATGTTGCCTAGGAGCAATTTAAAGCATTCAATTCACCTTGAATCCTTGTTTTTAAATTGTTGTTGAAAAAAACAAGCCGTCGTGCCACCTAGGGGCAATTTAGATGGGGCAATTTAAAGCATCCAACTCACCTTGAATCCATGTTTTCAAATTGTTGTTGAAAAAAACAGAGAGAAAAAAACAGTGCTGTCCACTAAGACATCATGCTGCCTAGGGGCAATTTAAAGCTTCCAACTCACCTTGAATCCATGTTTTTAAATCGTTGTTGAAAAAACAGAGAACCTGGCTGACATGCTGTCCGAAAAACCATTATGCTGCCTAGGGGCAATTTAAAGCATCCAACTCACCTTGAATCCATGTTTTTAGATTGTTGTTGAAATAAACAGAGAACCTGGCAGACGTGCTGTCCACTAAACCATTATGCTACCTAGGGACAATTTAGATGGGGCAATTTAGGTGGGGCAATTTAAAGCATCCAACTCACCTTGAATACATGTTTTTAAATTGTGTGTGAAAAACCAGAGAATCTGGTGTCCGCGTGGGTTTCCTCCGGGTTCTCCGGTTCCCTCCCGCAGTCCAAAAACATGGATCAAGTCAATTAAATTCTTTAAAAATTGCCCCATATAGAGTGTGTCTGTGTGAATGAGTGTGTGCCCAGCGATAGATTGGCATCCTGTCCTGGGTGTATCTGCCCAGCGCCCCAAACGTTCTCCCCTGGATGGGCATGGGAACCCCACCGCGACCCTAATAGAAGATAAAGCAGAAGATGATGAATGGATTTATTATCAGGATTATTTTGTGAATGTGTGTGGCACGGTGGCTTAGTGGTTGGCATGTTCTCCTCTCAGCACTAGGTATTCCCGGTTGGAATCCCCATCTGAGTGGAGTTTCCATGTTCTCCCCTTGTCCGCGTGGGTTTCCTCCGGGTTCTCCGGTTCCCTCCCGCAGTCCAAAAACATGGATCAAATCAATTGAGTTCTCCAAATTGCCCCATATAGAGTGTGTCTGTGTGAGTGAGTGTGTGCCCAGCGATAGATTGGCGCCCTGTGCTGGGTGTATCTGCCCAGCACCCGAAACGTTCTCCCCTGGATGGGCATGGGGAACCCCCCCCCCCCCCCGACCCTAATAGAGGATAAAGCAGAAGATAATGGATGGATGGATGGATTTTGTGAATGTTTTAAACAGTTTATGTTCTTCTCCATCCTCATTACGGTGCTTTCTGGATTTTCTTTCTGTTCAGAGGCTTTAATGTTCGTAATGCCTTTAATGTTCGTAATGCCTTTAATGTTCGTAATGCCTTTAATGTTCGTAATGCCTTTAATGATAAGTGATGTTGTGTTGTGTGTGCAGATGATTTAAACAGAACTCATCAGCATTGTGTGTTGGCGGGAGACACGGCCAGATTCAGCTCAACACACAGAGTTGCTCAGGTGAGGATGATGATGATGATGATGATGATGATGATGATGATCTGTAACAGACTCTAATGTACACACTGATCTGATACACTGCACAGAACGTACAGCTGTACAGTACACAGTACCTCAGTGGTCAGGGTGTTGGGTTATCAATCTGAAGGTTGGGGGTTCAAATCCCAGGTCCACTGAAGGGTCCTTGAGCGAGAACCTTAACCCTCATTGCTCCAGGGATGTTGTGATTAACCCTGTGCTCACCTTGTAAGTCCATCCATCATCTTCTGCTTTATCCTCTATTAGGGTCGGGGGGGGGGTTCCCCATGCCCATCCAGGGGAGAACGTCTCGGGCGCTGGGCAGATACACCCAGGACAGGACGCCAATACACCCAGGACAGGACGACACACTCTATATGGGGCAATTTTGAGAACTCAATTGACTTGATCCATGTTTTTGGACTGGGGTGGCACGGTGGCTTAGTGTTTTGCATGTTCTCCTCTCAGCGCTAGGGATTCCCGGTTCGAATCCCAATCTGGGTGGAGTTTCCATGTTCTCCCCGTGTCCGCGTGGGTTTCCTCCGGGTTCTCCGCTTTCCTCCCACAGTCCAAAAACATGGATCAAGTCAATTGAGTTCTCCAAAAGTGCCCCATATAGAATGTGTCTGTGTGAGTGAGTGTGTGCCCAGCGATGGATTGGCGCCCTGTCCTGGGTGTATCTGCCCAGCGCCCGAAACGTTCTTCCCTGGATGGGCATGGGGAACACCCCCCCCCCCACCGCGACCCTAATAGAGGATAAAACGGAAGATAATGGATGAATGTTTTTGGACTCTGGGAGGAAACCGGAGAACCCGGAAGAAACCCACCCGGACACGGGGAGAACATGGAAACTCCACCCAGATTGGGATTCCAACCGGGAATCCCTAGTGCTGAGAGGAGAACATGCCAATCACTAAGCCACCGTGCCGCCCACCTTGTAAGTCGCTTTGGATTAAAGCGTCTGCTGAATGAACAAATGTAAATGTAATGTTCACTAATTTAATAACTCCCAAGTACCTGAGACAGGTTAGGCCACGCCCCCTTTCTCCTCCACTTATTGTCCATGTTCTCAGTTCCACTTACAGTAAAGATGGACTTTGTAGTTCTATGATTACATTCTGTAGTCCATCTGTTTGGGTTCTACAGTACATACTGTGTACGTCCCCTTTACTCTGTTCTAATGGTCAGAACACCAATAGTACCCCCACAGAGCAGGGGTTATTGTGTTGGGGCATTATTCCTATCCCAGCAGTGTTGATAAATGACATCATGTTTTCTCGTTCTCATTCAGTGTATGACCGGTACGTTGGACTACATCCAGAAACGCTGCCTGGAAGCTCTGGAGAACCTACAAACTGACCCCGAGACTGGAACCAAGAATTTGCACTCGCTTCTCCCGTCTACAGTCCAACACGTCGAGGACATCCACAATGAGGTTAGCACACGGAACACTGAAAACCTCACCTTTAATCCTGCTTACCATGACCTTCCCATGACCTCAGTGTGGATGGAGAACCTGGCAGACGTCATGATGATGCCCAGGGGCAATTTAGAGCATCCAGTTCACCTTGAATCCATGTTTTTGCATTGGCGGTGGAAAACCAGAGAATCTGGCAGATGTGCTGTTCACAGGGGCAACTTAGATAGGGGCAATTTAGATAGGGGCAATTTAGAGCATCCAATTCACCTTGAATCCATGTTTTTAGATTGTCTGTGAAAAAAACGGAGAATCTGGCAGACATACTGTCCACTAATTCATCATGTTAGATAGGGGCAATTTACAGCATCCAATTCACCTTGAATCCATGTTTTTAAATTGTTGTTGAAAAAAACAGAGAACTTGGCAGACGTGCTGTGCACTAAAACATTATGCTGCCTAGGGGCAATTTAAAGCATTCGATTCACCTTGAATCCATGTTTTTAAATTGTTGTCGACAAAAACAGAGAACCTGGCAGACGTGCTGTCCACTAAACCATTATGCTATCTATGGGCAATTTAGATGGGGCAATTTAAAGCATCCAACTCACCTTGAATCCATGTTTTTAGATTTTTGATGAAAAAAACAGAACGTGGCAGACGTGCTGTCCACTAAACCATTATGCTGCCTAGGGGCAATTTAAAGTATTCGATTCACCTTGAATCCGTGTTTTTAAATTATTGAAAAAAACAGAACCTGGCAAACGTGCTGTCCACTAAACCATTATGCTGCCTAGGGGCAATTTAAAGCATTCGATTCACCTTGAATCCATGTTTTTAAATTGTCGACAAAAACAGAGAACCTGGCAGACGTGCTGTCCACTAAACCGTTATGCTACCTAGGGGCAATTTAAAGCATCCAACTCACCTTGAATCCATGTTTTTAGATTTTTGATGAAAAAACAGAACGTGGCAGACGTGCTGTCCACTAAACCATTATGCTACCTAGGGGCAATTTAGATGGGGCAATTTAAAGCATCCAACTCACCTTGAATCCATGTTTTTAGATTTTTGATGAAAAAACAGAACGTGGCAGACGTGCTGTCCACTAAACCATTATGCTACCTAGGGGCAATTTAAAGCATTCGATTCACCTTGAATCCATGTTTTTAGATTGTTGTTGAAAAAAAACAGAACGTGGCAGACGTCCTGTCCACTAAACCATTATGCTGCCTAGGGGCAATTTAAAGCATCCTACTCACCTTGAATCCATGTTTTCAAATTGTTGTCGACATAAACAGAGAACCTGGCAGACGTACTGTCCACTAAACCATTATGCTGCCTAGGGGCAATTTAAAGCATTTGATTCACCTTGAATCCTTGTTTTTGTCTTGTGTGTGGTAAACCGTCCACTAAGCCATCATGCCGCCCATGGGCAACTTATATAGGGGTAATTTAGGGGCAATTTCATAAGGACTTTGACGGAACCGCACCTTGAAGTTCCGACCTGATAAACGTCAGACAGAGTGACCCGTCGTGCCACCTAGGGGCAATTTAGATGGGGCAATTTAAAGCATCCATCTCACCTTGAATCCATGTTTTTAGATTTTTGATGAAAAAAACAGAACGTGGCAGACGTGCTGTCCACTAAACCATTATGCTACCTAGGGGCAATTTAGATGGGGCAATTTAAAGCATCCAACTCACCTTGAATCCATGTTTTTAGATTTTTGAAGAAAAATCAGAACGTGGCAGACGTGCTGTCCACTAAACCATTATGCTACCTAGGGGCAATTTAAAGCATTCGATTCACCTTGAATCCATGTTTTTAGATTGTTGTTGAAAAAAAACAGAACGTGGCAGACGTCCTGTCCACTAAACCATTATGTTGCCTAGGGGCAATTTAAAGCATTCGATTCACCTTGAATCCATGTTTTTGTCTTGGCTTAGTGGACGGTTTACCACACACATCATGCCGCCCATGGGCAACTTATATAGGGGCAATTTAGGGGCAATTTCATAAGGACTTTGACGGAACCGCACCTTGAAGTTCCGACCTGATAAACGTCAGACAGAGTGACCCGTCGTGCCACCTAGGGGCAATTTAGATGGGGCAATTTAAAGCATCCAACTCACCTTGAATCCATGTTTTTAGATTTTTGATGAAAAAACAGAACGTGGCAGACGTGCTGTCCACTAAACCATTATGCTATCTAGGGGCAATTTAGATGGGGCAATTTAAAGCATCCATCTCACCTTGAATCCATGTTTTTAGATTTTTGATGAAAAAAACAGAACGTGGCAGACGTGCTGTCCACTAAAACATTATGCTACCTAGGGGCAATTTAAAGCATTCGATTCACCTTGAAACCATGTTTTTAGATTGTTGTCGACATAAACAGAGAACCTGGCAGACGTACTGTCCACTAAACCATTATGCTGCCTAGGGGCAATTTAAAGCATTCGATTCACCTTGAATCCATGTTTTTAAATTGTTGTTGAAAAAAACAGAGAACCTGGCAGACGTGCTGTCCACTAAAACATTATGCTATCTAGAGGCAATTTAGATGGGGCAATTTAAAGCATCCATCTCACCTTGAATCCATGTTTTTGACTAGTGTGTGGTAAACCGAAGAACCTGGCAGACGTGCTGTCCACTAAGCCATCATGCCGCCCATGGGCAACTTATATAGGGGCAATTTAGGGGCAATTTCATAAGGACTTTGACGGAACCGCACCTTGAAGTTCCGACCTGATAAACGTCAGACAGAGTGACCCGTCGTGCCACCTAGGGGCAATATAGATGGGGCAATTTAAAGCATCCAACTCACCTTGAATCCATGTTTTTAGATTTTTGATGAAAAAACAGAACGTGGCAGACGTGCTGTCCACTAAACCATTATGCTATCTAGGGGCAATTTAGATGGGGCAATTTAAAGCATCCATCTCACCTTGAATCCATGTTTTTAGATTTTTGATGAAAAAAACAGAACGTGGCAGACGTGCTGTCCACTAAAACATTATGCTGCCTAGGGGCAATTTAAAGCATTCGATTCACCTTGAATCCATGTTTTTAGATTGTTGTCGACATAAACAGAGAACCTGGCAGACGTACTGTCCACTAAACCATTATGCTGCCTAGGGGCAATTTAAAGCATTCGATTCACCTTGAATCCATGTTTTTAAATTGTTGTCGACAAAAACGGAGAACCTGGCAGACGTGCTGTCCACTAAAACATTATGCTACCTAGAGGCAATTTAAAGCATTCAATTCACCTTGAATCCATGTTTTTGTCTTGTGTGTGGTAAACCGTCCACTAAGCCATCATGCCGCCCATGGGCAACTTATATAGGGGCAATTTAGGGGCAATTTCATAAGGACTTTGACGGAACCGCACACTGAAGTTCCGAGCTGATAAACAGGTACGTCAGACAGAGAGTGCCGCCCGTGGTGTGCGGTTGGGACGTTCAGATGTTGTCCTCTTTGCCCCTCCACCTGCTCAGCTGTGGCATTTCCCGCAGCGTCACTGTCCACTAATACCATTATGCTGCCTAGGGGGCAATTTAAAGCAATGTCGATTTCCTCCACGCCAGACGGCCGCGCTGGGAAAGTCCACTAAACCATTATGCTGCCTAGGGGCAATTTAAAGCATTCAATTCACCTTTAATTTTTGTTTTTAAATTGTTGTTACCAAAAACAGAACGTGGCAGATGTGCTGTGCACTAAACCATTATGCTACCAAGAGGCAATTTAGATGGGGCAATTTAAAGCATCCAACTTACCTTGAATCCATGTTTTTAGATTGTTGTTGAAAAAAACAGAACCTGGCAGACTTGTTGTCCACTAAACCATTATGTTGCCTAGGGGCAATTTAAAACATTAGATTCACCTTGAATCCATGTTTTTAAATTGTTGTCGACAAAAACAGAGAACCTGGCAGACGTGCTGTCCACTAAAACATTATGCTACCTAGGGGCAATTTAAAGCATTCAATTCACCTTGAATCCATGTTTTTAGATTGTTGTTGAAAAAAAAAACAGAACGTGGCAGACGTGCTGTCAACTAAACCAATTTCATAAGGACTTTGACGGAACCGCACACTGAAGTTCCGAGCTGATAAACAGGTACGTCAGACAGAGAGAGCCGCCCGTGGTGTGCGGTTGGGACGTTCAGATGTTGTCCTCTTTGCCCCTCCACCTGCTCAGGTGGCATTTCCCCGCAGCGTCCCTCCACGCCAGACGGCCGCGCTGGGAAAGGCCAGGTGCTCGGTTCCCCCGCTTTAGTACCCGCCGCGTGGCCACCCCTGCTGGAATCCGGTCTCCGTGTTGGCTCAAAGCTGCCCGCTCAGCCTGTGTTCTCGCTGTAAAGGACAGGAGGACAATCAGAGCAGGAGGGCGGGGTAGACACAGAGACGACGTTCTGCATTCGGAGCCTCCGGCGTCTGCAGGGCACTTTGGATGGAGCGGGTGGAGTTTGGAACCCGCACAGAGCGTAGCATTTCTTTGAAGAGGAGTCAAACCGAGGCGATCGGAATCTGCAAAGGGCTCGTAATCTCCGTGCATGGAGCCGCCGGGCCTCATGGAGGCGCTCTGATCTGGTTTTATCCGGTCTGGATGCTGCGAAAGGGCCGGATACCGTACCCGTCAAACGTTTGGACACGCCCCTTTTAGTTCTCCGTTCCACTTACTGTAATGATGCACTTCGTAGTTCACTCACACTAGATAGGGGCAATTTTGAGCAGCCAATTCACCTTGAATCCATGTTTTTTAATTGTGGGTGGAAAACCGGAGAACCTGGCAGACGTGCTGTCGACTGAGCATCATGCTGCCCAGGGGCAACTTAGATAGGGGCAATTGAGAGCATCCAATTCACCTTGAATCCATATTTTTTAATTGTGGGTGGAAAACCAGAGAACCTGGCAGACGTGCTGTCGACTAAGCATCATGCTGCCCAGGGGCAATTAGAGCATCCAATTCACCTTGAATCCATGTTTTTTAATTGTGGGTGGAAAACCGGAGAACCTGGTTATCCACTAAGTGCTATCCACTCAGTCATCATGCTGCCCAGGGGAAACTTGGATAGGGGCAATTTAGAGCATCCAATTCACCTTGAATCCATGTTTTTTTAATCGTGGATGAAAAAACCGGAGAACCTGGCAGACGTGCTGTGGACTAAGCATTCTGCCCAGGGGCAACTTAGATAGGGGCAATTTAGAGCATCCAATTCACCTTGAATCCATGTTTTTTTAATCGTGGATGAAAAAACCGGAGAACCTGGCAGACGTGCTGTGGACTAAGCATTCTGCCTAGGGGCAACTTAGATAGGGGCAATTTAGAGCATCCAATTCACCTTGAATCCATGCTTTTGTAATCGTGGATGGAAAACCGGAGAACCTGGCAGACGTGCTGTCGACTAAGTCATCATGCTGCCCAGGGGCAACTTAGATAGGGGCAATTTAGAGCATCCAATTCACCTTGAATCCATGTTTTTTAATCGTGGATGAAAAAACCGGAGAACCTGGCAGACGTGCTGTGGACTAAGCATTCTGCCCAGGGGCAACTTAGATGGGGGCAATTTAGAGCATCCAATTCACCTTGAATCCATGCTTTTGTAATCGTGGATGGAAACCCAGAGAATTTGGCAGACGTGCTGTCGACTGAGCATCATGCTGCCCAGGGACAACTTAGATAGGGGCAATTTTGAGCAGCCAATTCACCTTGAATCCATGCTTTTTTAATCGTGGATGGAAAACCAGAGAACTTGGCAGACGTGCTGTCGACTGAGCATCATGCTTCCCAGGGGCAATTAGAGCATCCAATTCACCTTAAATCCATGTTTTTAAATCTGTTTCTGGCCCGTGGTAGGAAACCAGAGAACCCGCAGTGAGCCCAGACGGACACGGGGAGAACATGCAAACCACCCAGATCGGGATCCGAAGCTGGATCCCCAGCGCTGAGAGGTTGCCCCCCCCTGGCGCAGTGTGTTGTGTTGATGCGGGCGTCGTCCTCCTGTCTGGAAATTGTAAACAGAGCAGCGTTTGAGTCGCGCAGCAGCAGCTTTGTTGCTGAGCTTTTGTTCGTGGGTTTAAACTCCAGCGTCGCGCTGATGGAGCTGCCGGGAAGCGCGGTTCTGCGCGGTTCTGCGCGTGTGTTTCATCTCGCTGCTTTGGGAGGGCAGGTTGGAGGGCGGTGGGTGGGAGGGGGGGACGGGAGGGCAGGTTGGCGCCGCCCGCGTTCCCATTTGATGCCGTTTTTCGGCACATCCACACCTGGCTCGGGTTGGCAGCCTCGGGGGGATTCAAAACATCACCTTAAATGAGGGGAAAACGCTGGAACACCCCCCAACCCCCCCTCCCCCCAAAAGAAGAGACGTGAGGGGGCCGCCGTCCCCCCGAGGGG